>PVKH010000680.1:0-35369 GCA_004027955.1 Chaetophractus vellerosus
GTAATCTATTTTTTTTAAATGGACAGGAAAGAATGCTACCAAACTCATTCTATGAAGCCAACATCACCCTAAAACCAAAACCAGATACAAATACTCCAAAAAAAGAAAATTGCAGACCAATATCTTGAAGGAATATAGAAGCAAAAATCTTCAACAAAACACTTACAAACAGAATCCAAAAGCACATTAAAAGAATTATACACCACAACCAAGTGGGTTTTATGCCAGGTATTCAAGGGTGGTTTGACACAAGAAAGTCAATTAGTGTAATAAACCACATTGATAAATTGAAGCAGAAAAATCATATGATCCTCTCTATTGATGCAGAAAAGGCATTTGACAAAATATAGCACCCTTTCTTGATAAAAACACTCCAAAGATAGGAATAGAAGGAAACTTTCTCAATATGGTAAAGTGCATATATGAAAAACCTATGACAACCAGCAAGATGGCGGCAGAGTAAGGTGCTTCTAGAGTCAGCTCGTGCTACAGGGCAGTTAGTAATCATCCAGAGCTATCTAAAGAACCTGTTTGGGGGGCCCAGGAGACTAGAAGAGCATCCTGCAACATCTTGGATGTATGGAAGAAGAAGACTGCCCATCTACAGGGAAGATTTGTGAATAGAGCTCTCTACTCTGTGGAGGCAGGTATCTGTGGTGCAAGCCACCACAGGAGCTATTCTGTGGCTGGAGTTAGAAAGTCCATTACCCAAAAACAGGGGAGGAAGAGATGGTTGAGCACCGACTTCAGGTACTGATTAGTAAATTCAGCTGGCTAAAGTATCTTCCTAAGAACATCTAGGGACTGGCTTCTTTCCAGTCAGATTGGATTGCAGCTCTAGCCTAAGCCCCAGCCTCACCTCTGGCAGGGAGAAACCTGGGGGGACCTATATCAGCCTCTCTGGGAAAATACAGACTATGCCGTAGAGGCTGGTGGTCATCCTACCCTATCAGTGCAAGGCATCTCAGGAGCTATTCTGTGGCTGGAGTTGGGAGCTCCATTTCTCAAGAACAGGGGAGAGAGAGACAGTTGGCCACCAACTTCAGGTACTGATTAGAAAATTTAGCTGGCTAAAGTAAAACCCTAAGAACAGCTAAAGTTTGAAGCTGTCCAAGTCAGAAAGAGGCTGGTAGCAGCCATTTTGACGCCAACCGAGGCATGAGGGAAGTCAGGCTGACCAAAAATCACAGTGATGGTAGGGACTGGCTTCTTTTACACAGGTTGGACTGCAGCCCTAGCCTAGGCTTCAGCCCTACCTCTAGCAGGGAGGAGGCTGGCAGGCCCTGCACCAGCCTCTCCAGGTAACTGCAGGTACATTTGGCTGGCACGAACTGAATAGTCGGAAGTCTACCTGGGTAAACTGCGGTCACTTTGGACCCTTATAGCATAGATTGCCACCCACACCTGCAGCTTCATCACCACCTCAGGCAGGGAAAAAGGTGCATGAAGCTTCATCAGTCTCTCTGGGCAACTAGAGTCTAGGCCTCCATGACTTGGATTATTATACATGGCTGTGGCTCTGGCCCTACCCCTGGCAGTGGAGACAGTTGGGAAAAGCTTCATCGGTCCCTTGGGCAATGCAGGCAGCTTGAGCCTCTGCAGCTTACAGTACCAACTACAGCCTTGGCTCCTACTACACAACCAGCAAGAGAGAAGGGACAAGAAAGACTAAAGAGAGAAACTGTACCTCGAATAAATCCATCTATTAAGCCAGACACCAAGACACTAACAAAAAATTACAATCCAAACCAAGATAAAGGAAAATATGGCCCACTTAAAGGAACAAGATAAGCCTCCAAATGACATAAAGGAGTTGAGACAACTAATCATTGATGTTCAAACAAATCTCCTTAACAAATTCAATGAGAAGGCTAAAGAGATTAAGGATATTAAGAAAACACTGGATGAGCACAAAGAAGAATTTGAAAGCATACATAGAAAAATAACATCTTATAGGAATAAAAGGCACAGTAAATGAAATAAAAAATACACTGGAATCATATAATAGTAGATTTGAAGAGGCAGAAGAGAGTATTGGTGAGCTTGAAGAAATGACCTCAGAAAGCAAACATACAAAAGAACAGATGAAGAAAAGAATGGAAAAAATTGAACAAGGACTCAGGGAATTAAATGGCAGCAAGAGACATGCAAACATATGTGTCATGGGTGTCCCAGAAGGAGAAGAGAAGGAAAAGGGGGCAGAAAGAATATTTGAAGAAAGAATGGTAGAAAATTTCCCAACTCTATCAAAGGACATGGATATCTGTGTCCAAGAAGCACAGCATAGTCCCATCCAAATAAATCTGAATAGACTAAACCCAAGACACATACTAATCAGAATGTCAAATGTCAAAGACAGAGAATTCTGAGAGCAGCAAGAGAAAAGCAATGCATAACATATAAGGGATACCCAAAAAAATTAAATACTGATTTCTCATCAGAAACCATGGAGGCAAAAAGACAGTGGTATGACATATTTAAGATACTGCAAGAGAAAAACATCCAGCCAAGAATCTTATATCCAGCAAAGATGAGGGCAAGTTTAGAATATTCACAGATAAATAGAAACTGAGACAGTTTGTAACTAACAGAGACCGGCTTTGTAGGAAATACTGAAGGGTGTACTACAGTCTGAAAAGAAAATACAGGAAGAGAGTTTGGAAATGAAGATTATATCAGTAAAAGTAACTAAAAGTCTCAAAAGAATGGTGAAAATAAAATACAGCAGATAAAACCCAAAGGCCAAAATGGGTGGAAATAAGAACTGCCTTTACAGTAATAACATTAAATGTTAATGGATTAAACTCCCCAATCAAAAGATACAGACTGGCAGACTGGATAAGAAAATGTGAGCCACCTATATGCTATTTGCAAGAGACTCACCTTAGACACAAGGATACCAATAGAGTGAAAGTGAAAGGCTGGAAAAAGATATTCCATGCATACAGTAACAAAAACAAAACAAAAAAAGCCAGAGTAGCTATGTTAATGTCAGATGAAACAGACTAAAAAGATACTAGTTATGTGCAATCTGAGGATGAAGTTAGGAAAAAAATTTCCATTTACAATAGCGACTAAAAGAACAAAATATTTAGGAATAAACTTAACCAACAATGTAAAGCACTTGTATTCAGAAAACTACAACTCATTTTTAAAAGAAATTATAAAAGACCTAAATAATCGGAAGAGCATTCCATTCTCACAGATAGGAAGACAATATCATTAAGATGTCAATTCTACCCAAATTGACATACAGATTCAATGCAATCCCCCCAAAAATTCCACTAACATTTTAAAAATGAATGGAAACATTATTATCAAATGTATTTGGAAGGATAAGGGGTCCTGAATAGCCAGAAACATCTTAAAAAGGAAAAGTGAAGTTGGAGGACTTTCACTTCCAGACTTTAAATTGTATTACCTAGCTACAGTAGTAAAAACAGCATGGTATTGGCATAAAGACAGACACATAGACCAATGGAACTGAACTGATGGTTAAAAAGCAGACCCTCACATCTATATGGTCAGCTGACTTTTTTACTAACCCACCCAGCTCAGGCAGAACAGTCCATTCAACAAATGGTGCTGAGAAAATTGGATATCCATAGCAAAAGAAGGAAAGAGGACCCTTATCTCACATCCTATTAAAAATTAACTCAAAATGAATTAAATGCCTAAATATAAAAGCAAGAACCATAAAACTTCTAGAAATAAATATAGGAAATATTTTCAAGACCTGGTAGTAGGTGGTGGATTCTTAAAGGAGGTAAGAGGAGGACTGACATGGACTACTGATATTTAATGTATGTAGAAGTTTTAATTAGCTTTACTGTAAAGGTGTGGAAATGTACAGAGTTGATGGTAAAACATTACAGTGAGTAACAGCTGGTTTATAAATGGGGTTGTGGCTGAAAATGGTAGTGTAGGGATGTAAATGCCAATTGACAGAAAGCTAGAGAATAATCTAGGGACTGAATCGTATAGTAAACCCAGAGGTGGATGAGAATACTGGTTGATGGTACAGATGCAAGAGTGTCCTTCGAGAGCTAGAGCAGATGTACATCACTATTGCAGGGCAGTGGAAATATGGAGAAACATGGGGAAAATACAACTGGAGTGACCTATGGACGGTGGTTAACAGTAATAATGTAATGTTTATGCATCTATGCCAAAGCTGTACTGTGTTGATAATGGGGGAGTGTGGAAAAAGTGTGTCAAATGTACTCTATGGACCTGGTAATAGTCTCATGGTATTATCTCATAATCTGTAACAAATGTTCCACCACAGCGTGGTGTGTTGATAGAGGGGTGTTGTATGGGAATTCTGTACATGTACATGATTGTTTTCTAAGTTCACAACTTCTGTCATAAAATATATTTTAAAAAATAATAATAGGGTGGGTTGGGGGGGGGGGAGAATACACCAAATGTAAGATAACGACTATAGTTAGTAGTAAGATTTAATGATATTCTTTCATCATTTGTAACAAATGTCTCACAACAGTGCAAGGTGTTGGTAATGCATTTATGTGTGGGATCCCTGTATGATGCTATGCATATTTGCTTTGTAAGTTAACAATTCTTACTATACAGTTATTGTTTATGTATGTTCATATATGAGTGATATAAATAATAATAATAGAGTGGGTTGGGGGTAAATAAACCAAATGTAAGATAAAAAAAATTTTTAATCCTACAGCTAGCCTTGTACTCAATAGTGAAAGACGGAAAGTTTTCCTGTTGATATCAGTTATAAGACAAGGATGCCCACTGTCACCATTGTTATTCAGTATTGTTCTAGAGCTTCTAGCTAGAGCAATTAGACTAGACAAAGAAATAAAAGGCACCTAAATAGGAAAGAAATAAGTAAAACTTTCACTATTACTGATGATATGATTGTATATCTAGAATCTTTGGAAAAATCCACAACAAAGCTAATAGAACTAATAGATGAGTTCAGCAAAGTGGCAGTATACAAGATTATATGCAAAAATCAATAGCGTTTCTATACACTACTAATGTGCAATCTGAGGAGGAATTCAGAAAAAAAATTCCACTTATAATAGCGACTAAAACAATCAAATATTTAGGAGTAAACTTAACCAAGGACATAAATTGCCTGTATTCAGAAAACTACAAAATATTGCTAAAAGAAACCAAAGAAGACTTAAATAAATGGAAGGACTTTCCATGTTCATGAATTGGAAAACTAAATATCATTAAGATGTAAAGCCTGCTCAAACTGATTTACAGATTCAACACAATCCTATTAAAAACCCCTTTTTTGTAGAAGTGGAAAGACCAATTATCAAATTTATTTGGAAGGGCAAGGGGCCCTGAATAGCCATAAAGGTCTTTAAAAAAAGAATGAAGTTGGAGGACTCTCATTTCTGAACTTTAAAGCATATTGTTTAGGTACCGTGGTGAAAACAGCATGGTATTGGTATAAAAACAGTCACATTGCCCAATGGAACCGAATTGAGAACTCAGAAATAGACTCTCAGATCTACACCCAAGTGTTTTTTGACAAGGCTGTCAGCCCTCCCACCTGAGCCAGAACAGTCTAGGCAACAAATGGTGCTGGGAAAACTGGATATCCATATCCAAAAGAAAGAAAGAAGACCTGTGTCTCACAACTTATACAAAAATTAACTCAAAATGGATCAAGTACCTAAATATAAAAACAACAACCATAAAACTCCTAGAAAAAATGTAGGAAAACATCTTCAAGAATCTGTGGTAGGCAGCAGTTTCTTAAACCTTAGACCCCAAGCACAACTAACAACAACAACAAAATAGATAAATGGGACCTCCTCAAAATTAATCACTTTTGTACCTCAAAGGATTTTGTAAAAAGGGTAGAAAGGCAGCCAACTCAACTGGAGAAAATATTTGGCAATCACATATCTGATTAGGGTTTAATATCCATGATATACAAAGAGTTCATACAACTCAAACATAAAAACACACTACCCAATTAAAAAATGTTCAAAAGACTTGAAAAGACAATTGTCCAAAGAAGAAATACAAATGACAAAGAAACTCATGAAAAAATGTTCAACATCACTAGCAATTAGGGAAATGCAAATCAAAACTACAATGATATGTCATTTCACACCTATTAGACAGGCTACAATTAAAAACTTGGAAAACTGTAAATGTTGGAGAGGATGTGCAATGATAGGAATGCTTATTCACTGTTGGTGGGAATGTAGGATGGTGCAGCCACTGTGGATAACTGTTTGGTAGTTCCTAAGGAAGTTTAATATAGACTTGCCATGGGTCCCGGCAATACCATTGCTTGGTATAAACCCAGAATAACTGAGAGCAGAGACACGAACAGACATCTGCACACCAATATTCACAGTGGCATTATTCATGATTGCCAATAGTTGTACACAACCCAAGTTTCCATCAACTCATGAATGGATAAACAAATTGTGGTGTATACACATGATGGAATATTATACAGCGATAAGAAAAAATGAAGTCATGAAGCACATGCCAACATGGATGAACCTGGAGGACGTTATATTTCATGAAGCAAGTCAGACACAAAAGGAAAAATACTGTATGATTGCACTATTATGAACTAAATATATTGTGTTAGTTAATAATTAGAATATAGTTCACCAGAAAATAGAAAGAGGGCAGAGACTGGAAAGCTAAGAGTTAATCTGTGCAGAATTGATAAAAAGTTGTTTGTAAATCTTTGGAAATGAATAGAAATGGTTAAAGCATACCATGGTGTTTGTAACTAGCAGTGCTATTATATGAGTATGACAGTGGTTGAAAGGGAAAGTCTAATGCCATGTATATTACTAGAAAGATAGCCAAAAACTGTAACATGGAATCTATAAGATAGTAAAACCTCATGTAATACACAAATATGGGTGATATTGCATATATAAGGCTATTTTTGCAAAATATATAGGGAAATAAATTAGAGTGAAGGAAAAAGAATAGCAGCTATGTATGGCAAGGGCAACACAGAGAGTGAGAGGTGATGAGTTTTGTTCTTTGTTTGTTTGTTTTGTTTATTATTATTATTAGAATAATGAAAATGCTTTAAGAATGAAGTGATAAATGCACAAATATGTGATTACACTGAATACCATTGATTGTACACTTTGGATGGATTTATGCTTTATTAATATATATCAATAAAATTTATTTGTTAAAAAATAGAGTAATAAAGGAAAAAAACAAAACAAAATGGCTGAAAAGGAGCTAAAATTGATTAATGTTTGCAGTATATCAATTTTACAATTGGCAGATACACTTGACAGGTTTTTATATTTATATTACCTAAATGTGAAGCCTTAGAATATCCAGTGAAGTAGCCAGAATGTGTGTGTGTGTGTGTCTGGCGGAGGGGGGATGGGTGGTGTACAAGATCATTACTGTTATTTGTGCCCATAAAGTCTCTTCCCTCCTGTTTTACCACCAAATTCTGCTTCTTAGTGATACCTCTTCTCTTTGTAATACTCCCCTCTTCTTCAGTGTTTTCCTTTCTCTCACTATCTTAGTAGTTCCAAGTACCCAGTCCCTCATCCCCAAATTAGTAAGGCTTTAATATTAAGCTCTCTTCAGATTCTACTCACTATTTTACCAAAATTTATTCATCTGTGTCCTGGATTTCTGAGGTCCAGGTCTGAACTGGTTAATCTTAAAAAAACAAATTATAATATACTAAATGTCATTAGTAGTCAAATGTGACTTTCACATCTGGCCATTTGCCCTCACTTATAAAAGGATCTCCACATGGAAGTAGATGTCCACTGATAGGTAAGACTTTTTAGGCATCTCAGTGCCTATAGATCTCTGCCACATTTGTTTGAGAATATTTCTTCCTTCAGACTGTCTGTGCTCTAGACTTTTGCCGGAAACTGCACCCTGTCCTCTCTATTATCCACTTGTTAAACAAATGAATTATTTGGAGAATGTGCAGCCCATCTATTCCTCTACAAATTATAAGGATTACTACTGAATCAATACTTATCATCAGAAAGCCACATACTAGGACCATATTGTTTTGGATTATTTTGTCTGTTGTACAGTTGACTTTCACCAAGATCTGTTTTAGCATTTTATGGAGGGACATTATTAAAAAAAGATCATTCAAAAAAATGAATATATTTGCTCTTGGGAACTTTACTAAGACCGTTGGCCATGGAATCTATCAATTTCCT
Organism: Chaetophractus vellerosus; assembly: GCA_004027955.1. Taxonomy (NCBI): domain Eukaryota; kingdom Metazoa; phylum Chordata; class Mammalia; order Cingulata; family Chlamyphoridae; genus Chaetophractus; species Chaetophractus vellerosus. The sequence continues at coordinate 8,193 of PVKH010000680.1, forward strand.
TATGTGGCATCCCCCATGAACTCAATTTTTGGGGAAAAGTTTTGCTTCCTCAGATGAATTAAGGTACGTTTTATACAAATAATATCTAAGTCTTCATTTTTGCTGTGGCTACGTTAGGAAACTCAGAGTCAAATTCATGACCTAACAATATCTTCTGAATGAGCCCTTATGCATCCAATTGTGCTTTGGTCTCCATGCCTCTAGCTTTTACTGTTTTTCTAATCTTCATTTTTATTTTGTATGCTTTTATTTTATAATTTTATGGTTTAAATTTCCTTGCCATCTCAAATTCTCAAATCCTTCGTGTAATAATGTGGAACATGAAATTGTAGTACAAACATACATTATATGGGCATTATATCAGGGATTGCTTATCTAGCCCAAACGAAAAGCAAAGATGGCAAATTCCATGCACTAGAACTGACTAATAGGTGAAGTGATGGCTTTGATTGAAAGAGCTGTTCTTCCAATTACATGATTTGGGGAAGCCCTAATTTTCCTTTGGGAAGAACAAGACTACTTCTGAATCTGGGCCAGAGTTGGATAGTGAGAAAGACCAATACCTGGAATTCAAGATTTTAGTATTCAAACCCTGATTCTTTTACTCATTGCTCTGGATCATTGGATTAAACACTTTTTCTGGCTTTTAGCTTCCAATGTTGCTGAAAAGGAAAAATGTATTTCTTCAATGTTTAGATGCATCCATTGTACAACCATTTAATAAGATGGTATTGACTTATAAACTTTTCAGTAAAAAAGGGAAATATTATGTTGACTGTAAGACACAATTCCATTTAAAGAAAAAGTTAAATATGAAAAAATATATCTTTGAATGGGGGAAAAGTGATGATGGTATTTTCCCCCAGGGTTTTTATTGGAATGGTAAATAAGATAATAAATATGTGGCATATAAATGGTAACATGCTACTCAAATATAGCTAATGTTATGCAAGGGAAGGAGTACACAGCTGTTGATACTTCATCCTTCTCTTTTTCTAGTTTTTGCATTTAATTTTACCTTTTGAAAAAATTTAATGTTCCCTTTCAGAGAACTGTCTTGGGGGTGAGAAAGCAGGCTTAAATAAATGCTATTGAGAGAGAGCTGTCTTTTAGTTCAGTGTGAGCCTGTATTTTCCAGGAGACAGGAGTCATTGGAGAGTTGGTTGCTTTTGAACACATTGAATACTCTTTCTCCATCATTGGAGAAAGTTGAATGTGACCTTTAGACCGAGGTATAATGCTTAGATTTAATTACGTTTTTATCTTAAAACAAAATCTTTCAGGAATCCAGGTAGTTGTTCCTCATGGTTTGCAGAGCAAGTGGAGAGAGCTCTCTTAGTGCTTTTACAGATCCTTCCTCCAATATACTTTAGCATTTAGTATAGTGAACATCTTGTTCCTGACTTTAAGTTTCTAGAGGACAGGGAACAAGTGTTTGTGATTTCTACTGCTTATATTTAGCTTAGGCCTCGGCAGGCAAAAGAACCTTAATGGATTCTTAGAAATTAATTGAAAAAAAAAGGCTACACAGTTTGACTTCTTGTGATGGGTCAGATTCTTCACATGTTTATATTCATTTAATGTTCACAAGCCTATAACTTGGAGTGATAATTTTATTTAAAGATGAAGAAATGGAGCCTCTGAAAAGTTAAATGATTTGTCCAAATTCATACATCTTGGAAGTGGGGTTGCTGAGATGCAAACCTATATCTTTGTGTCTCCAAAAATTAGCCTTTATGAAGAGAACAGCAGAGAAGGAGGGGAAGGTCTCTGGGTACCAGGCTTTTTCTAGATCTGCTGAAGATAGGTTGGCTCTACTTTGAGGAGAACCACTGGATGTTGTAATGGGCAATAGGGTAGACGAAAGAAAGAAAAACAATATTTATTGAGTGCATATCACATGTTAAGATTTATGTTAAGCTCTGTCATAGATGCTTTCTAATTTAATCTCCTTCTATAATCTTCGGAGATAACTATTTTTATTCTTCTTTTACAGAGGAAAAATTTTAATCTCAAAGAAGTTAAATAATTTACACAGAGGTAGTTCAAAGCCAGGATGAAAACCAAGTCTTCATAATAACAAGGTTCATACTCAGTCTGTTACATAATGATGGAAAGAGAGTGGAGAAACAGGGAAAATTTTACACAGAATTCTTCACATAGGCAAGAGTGATCAGTAATGAAACAGGGAGCAAGGAAGTCAATTCTTGAGAAATTTGTCCTCTTGGTTTCCAAGTTCTAGTTCATTTCAGTCCCAAGAACAATGGATTCTGGATATTAAAATCAAAGCCTGTAGCCAATCTGAGAATGTGTCTGAGAAGTTGTAAACAAGGTGACCTTCCTACAGTTTATTTTCAAATAGAACAATGAACTTTAATAGCTATCTGCAGGCCAGATATTTATTACTCAGCCATGCTTCATGCTGGTTTAGTAAATGTTCCTTCTGCCCCTTTGGAAAAAAAAAAGGAAATGAAAAATTAACAAAAATACTTTGATGTCACTCTTAGGTTATGAGACAAGATTCTTTTTCCCCTATATAAACAGAAATAAATAGTTGCATAGTCTTTGAAAGAAAAGTGAGGGAGTGTTGTTAGATTGGCATGTGAAAAGCAATCTAAATATTTTGCTTAGCACTGTGTCAGAAGGGCCATTTCTGGAATTTTTGACAGCCAAGTTTTCTTGCTAATTGAATGACCCCCGAGAAAGTGACAAAAAAAAAAAAAAAAAAAAGGAATGAGTTAAATACATTGCCCAGAAATTAACTACTCCTTCAGGGAAGTCACTTCCACCAGATCTCCTGGGGATAGTAAATAATCCATTTATTCTGAGTCTTTGAGCATTGCTGTGGGATGGGAGGGTTTTAATTTTTTTTAATTAAAGAAGTTGTAAGTTTACCTGAAAAAATAAATAAATACAGAATTCCCATATAGTCCCTGTTATAACATTTTGCATTAATGTGTTACCTTTGTTGCAACTGATGAAAGAATATTAAAATTGTGCTATTAACTATAGTCCATAGTTTACATTAGGTGTATTGCCCCCAAATACCAGATTATTATTAACACCTTGCATTAGTGTGATGCATATGTTATAATTCATTAAAGTACATTTTATACTTGTAATGTTAATTATAGTTTATCATTTAAAATAGTGTTCCCTGTATTACACAGTCCTATGTTTTATTTTTAAACTTTTATTCTAGTAACATATATATGAACTAAAATTTCCACTTTTAACCACATTCACATATATAATTCAGTGCTATTAATTTCACTCACAATATTATGCTACCATAACCACCATCCATTTCTAAAACTTTGAAATCAAGCTAAATAGAATTTTGTACAAATTAAGTAGTAACTCCCCATTCTCTAGCCCCAAACCAGCCCCTTGTAACCTATATTCTAGATTCTAACTCTATGAGTTTGCTTATATGACTTATTTCGTATCAATGAGATCATACAGTATTTGTCCTTTTATGTTTGGCTCATTTCACTCAGCATAATGTCAAGGTTCATCCATGTTGTCAAATGTATCAAGACTTCATTCCTTTTTATGGGTGAATAATATTCCATTGTATGGTTAAAACACATTTTGTTTATCCATTCATTGGTTCATGGACATTTGGGTTGCTTCCAGCTTTTAGCAATTGTGAATAATGGTTCTATGAATATAGGTGTGCAAATATCTGTTCGATTATGTGCTTTCCATTCTTTTGGGTATATACCTAGTAGAGAGATTGCCTGGTTATATAGTAATTCTATACTTAGATTTCTGAGGAACTGCCAAACTGCCTTCTACCGCACCATTATACATTACCACCAGCAATGAATGTGTTCCTGTTTCTCCATATCCTCTCCAATACTGTTGTTCTAATAGTTGCCATTCTAGTGGGTGGGAAATAGTATGTCATTGTGATTTTGGCTTGTGTTTCCCTAATAGCTAGTGGCATTGAGTATCTTTTCATGTCTGTTTTAGCAATTTGTGTATCCTCTGTGGAGAAATGTCTATTCAAGTCTTATTTAATTGGGTTGTTTTTCTTTTTATTGGTGAGTTGTAGGATTTTTTATATATTCTGGAAATTAAACTTATCAGATATGTGGTTTCCAAATATTTTTTCTCATTGAATACATTGTCTTTACATTTTCATGATAAAGTTCTTTGATGCACAAAAAAAGTTTTAATTTTAATGAGGTCCCATTTAGGTATTTTTCTATTGTTGCTTGTGCTTTGAGTGTAAACTCTAAGAAATCTTTTACCTAAAACAAGATCCTGAAGATACATCCCTAAATTTTCTAATAGGAGTTTGATAGTCGTGGTTCTTATACTGGTTTTTTATGCATTTTCAGTTTATTTTTGTTTATGGTGTGAGATAGGGGTCCTCCATTGTTTTACAAGTGGATATCCAGTTCTCCCAGTACCATCTGTTGAAGAAACTATTTTTTCCCTATTGAGTGTACTTGGCAGCCTTGTTAAAAACAATTGGTTATAGATGTGAGGGTCTATTTCTAAACTCTCAATTCAAATCCATTGGTCTATATATCCATACATGAGCCAGTAATATGCAATTTGGACCACTGTAGCTTTCTAATAAGCTTTAAAGTCAGAATTTGTGTCCTCCAACTTTGCTCTTCTTTTTAAGATGTTTTTTTACTTTTTAGGCCCCTTTAACCTAACAAATGAATTTGATAATTGGCTTTTCCATTTCTGCAAAGTAGGCTATTGGAATTTATTGAATCTGTAAATCATTTTGGGTTGAATTGGCATCTTAACAATATTTAGTTTTCCAATACATGAACATGGAATGTCCTTTCATTTATGTAGGTCTTGTTTGAATACTTTTTTAAAATAAGAAATTAATTTTATTAATACATATTAATAAACATACAATTCATCCAGAGTATACTATCAATGGTATTTGCATTCATCACTTCAATCATTATTAGAGCATTTTCATTTTTTCAATAACAATATTAAACATAAAACAGACAAAGAAACAAACAAGAAAATTCCTCACCTCTCAATGCCTCTATGATTCCCCCACTGTACATAGATGCTGTTTCTGGCTATTCTATCCAAAATGTATGATCAATGGCTTTTAGTATAATCATAATGTTGTGCATTCATCATCTCAAAAATTTTAGAACAATTTCATTACTCCAAAAAGAAAGACTCCACACCCCTTAGTATTCCTTCCTCAGACCTACATAACCACTAATCTCCTCTCATCTTTGTAAATTGATTTATATTTACATTTTATATAAATGTAATCATACAATATGTAGTGTTCTGTATCTGGTCTCCTTCACTTAGCATAATGTTTTTTTTTTGGCCTGATATTAACATTTTGTACGATTGACTTATATTTGTTCAGCTTCAAAGAAAAATAGTCTTATATATGCAATTCTACCAATATTCAAATTTCATATAATATATTTATATTTCACATAATATATTTAGTTCATAATAGGGCAATCATACAGTACTTATCCTTTGTGTCTGGCTTACTACACTCAACATAATGTCCTACAGGTTCATTCATATTGTCATATGTTTCACAACTTCATTTCTTCTTACCGCTGCATAATATTCCATCATGTGTATACATCGCAATTTGTTTATCCATTCACCAATTGATGGACATCTGGGTTGTTTCCAACTTTTGGCTCTTGTGAATAACTCTGCTATGAACATCGGTGTGCAAATATCTGTTCATGTCCCTGCTCTCAGCTACCTAGCAGTGGTATTGCCGGGTCCCGTGGCAAGTCTATATTCCTTAGGAACTGACAAACAGTCCTCCACAGAAGCTGTACCATTCTACATTCCCACCAACAGTGAATAAGCGTTCCTATCTCTCCACATCTTCTCCAACATTTACAGTTTTCTGACTTTTTAATAGCGGCCAGTCTAATAGGTGTATCTCATTGTAGTTTTGATTTGCATTTCCCTGATCACTACTGATATTGAATATTTTTTCTTGTGTTTCTTTGCCATTTGTATTCCTTCTTTGGACAATTGTCTTTTCAAGCCTTTGGCCCATTTTTTAATCAGATACTTTGTCTTTTTATTGTTGAGTTGTATGATCTCCTCATATATCATGGATATTAAACCCTAATCAGATATGTGGTTGCCAAATATTTTCTCACATTGAGTCAGCTGCCTTTTCACCCTTTTGACAAAGTCCTTTGAGGTGCAATAGTGATTAATTTTGAGGAGGTCCCATTTATCTATTTTTCTTTTGTTGCTCATGATTTGGGCATAAGGTTTAAGAAAATACTGCCCACCACAAGATCTTGAGGATGTTTTCCTACATTTTCTTCTAGGAGTTTATAGTTGTTGTTTTAATATTTAAGTCCTTGATCCATTTTGAGTTAATTTTTGTATAAGGTGTGAGATACGGGTCTTCTTTTCTCTTTTGAATATGGATATCCAGTTACCCCAGCACCATTTGTTAAATAGACTATCTGGCTCAGATGTGCAGGCTTAGCAGCCGTGTCAAAAATCCCTTGACTGTAGATGTGAGGGTCAATTTCTGAGTTCTTGATTTGGTTCCATTGGGCAATCTGCCTGTCCTTATGCCAGTACTATGCTGTTTCGTTTTGTTTTGTTTTGTTTTGTTGTACCACTGTAGCTAAGTAATATGTCTTAAAGTCAGGAAGTGAGAGTCGTCTAATTCCATTCTTCTTTTTAAGACATTTTTGCTTATTCGGAGCCACTTACCCTTCCAAATAAATTTGATTGGCTTATTGATTTCAGCAAAAAAGGCTGCTAGGATATTTATTGGATTGTGTTGAATCTGTAAATTAGTTTGAGTAGAATTAACATCTTAAGGATATTTAGTCTTCCAATCCATGAACACTGAATATCCTTCCGTTTATTTAAGTTTTCTTTGGTTTCTTTTAGCAGTGTTTTGTAACTTCTGAATACAGGTCCTTTATGTCCTTGGTTAAGTTTATTCCTAAATATTTGATTGTTTTAGTCACTATTAAAATGGAATGTTTTTTTCTGATTTCCTCTTCAGATTGCACATCAGTAGTGTATAGAAATGCTGTTATTTTTGTGTATTAATCTTGTATCATGCCACTTTGCTGAACTTGTCTATTAATATTAGTAGCTTTGTTGTAGATTTTGCAGGATTTTCTAGGTATAGGATCATGTCATCAGCGAATAGCGAAAGTTTTACTTCTTCCTTTCCTATTTGGGTGCCTTTTATTTCCTTGTCTAGCCTAATTGCTCTAGCTAGAACTTCTAGCACAATATTGAATAAAAATGGTGACAATGGGTGTCCTTATCTTGTTCTGATCTCAGGCTGAAAGCTTTCAGTCTTTCACCCTTGAGTACAATGCTAGCTGTAGATTTTTCATATATGCACTTTACTATATTGAGAATGTTTCTTTCTATTCCTATCTTTTGGAGTGTTTTTATCAAGAAAGGGTGCTGTATTTTGTCAAATGCCTTTTCTGCATCAATAGAGAGGATCATATGATTTTTCTTCCTCAATTTATCAATGTGGATTATTACACTAATTGACTTTCTTGTTTTGAACCACCCTTGCATACCTGGGATAAAACCCACTTGATCATAGTGCATAATTCTTTTAATGTGTTTTTGGATTCTGTTTGCAATTATTTTGTTGAGTATTTTTGCTTCTATATTCCTTTGAGATGTTGGTCTATAATTTTCTTTTTTCATCATATCTTTATCTGATTTTGATATTAGGGTGATGTTGGCTTCATAGAACAAGTTTGGTAGCATTCTTTCCTGTTCAAATTTTTGGAAGAGCTTGAGCAAGATTGGTATTGGCTTGTCTTTGAAAGATAGGTAGAATTCACCTGTGAAGCCATCTGATCCTGGGCTTTTCATCATTGGGATGTTTTTGATGACTGTTTTAATCTATTCATGTGTGATTGATTTGTTGAGGTCTTCTATTTCTTCTAGGGTCATTGGAGGTAGTTTGTGTGTTTCTAGGAATTTGTCCATCTCACCTATATTTTCTAGTTTTTTTTTTTTGCATACAGTTGTTTACAGCATCCCCTTAGGATCTCTCTTATTTTTGTGGGGTCAGTGTTAATGTCTCCCGTCTCATTTCTGATTTTATTTGTCAACTTTGTTGAACTTATCAAAGACCTATCTTCTCATTCTGTTGGTTCTCACTATTGTGTTTTTTTTCTCTTGATTTCATTTATTTCTGCTCTAATCTTTATTATTTCTATCTTTGGCTTCATTTTAGATTAGTTTGCTGTTCTTTTTCTAGTTCTTCCAGGTGTGCAGTTAGGTCTTCAACTTTAGTTGTTTCTTCTTTTTTAATGTAAGCATTGAAGGCAATAAATTTACCTCTCAGCACTGCCTTTGTGGTGTTCCATAGGTTTTGATATGTTGTGCTCTTATTTTCATTCATCTCTAGATATTTGCTGAATTCCCTTGCAATTTCTTCTATAACCCAGTGATTACTTAAGAGTATGTTGTTTAATCTCCATGTATTTATGAATTTCCCTTTTTCCATCCACTATTGATTTTTAGCTTCATTACATTATGATCAGAGAAAATGTTTTGTATAATTTCAATCATTTTAAGTTTATTGAGACTTGTCTTGTGACCCAACATATGGTCTATGTTGAAGAAGGATCCATGGGCACTTGAAAAGAATGTATATCCTGCTGTTAAGTGGTGCAGTGTTCTATAGATGTCTGTTAGGTCTAGTTCATTTATCATAGTATTCAAGCTCTCTGTTTCTTTATTTATCCTCTGTCCAGATGTTCTATCCAATACTGAGTATGGTGTACTGAAGTTTCCAACTATTATTGTAGAGACATCTATTTCTCCCTCAGCCTTGCCAGTGTGTGCCTCATGTATCTTGGGGCACGGAGGTTAGGTGCATAAATAGTTAGTATAGTTATTTCTTCTTGGTGAATTGCCCCTTTTATTAATATATAATGACCTTCTTCATTCCTTATAACAATTTTGCATTTAAAATCTATTTTGTCTGATGTTAGTATCACTACTCCAGCTCTCTTTTTTGGTTGCTATTTTCATAGAATATCTTTTTATGACCTTTCCCTTTTTACCTGGCTATGTCCTTATGTCTGAGGTGAGTCTCTGGAAGACAACATATAGTTAGCTCATATTTGTTTTATCCATTCAGTCAGTCTGTCTTTTGATTGGGAAGTTGAAGCCATTAACATTCAATGTTATTACTGTAAAGGCATTACTTACTTCATCCATTTTGACTTGGCTTTCTGCTGTCATATCGTCATATCTTTTTACCTTTTGATTTACCCTTTCTACTAATCTTCATTTCTACACTCTTCTCCAAGTCTCTTGCCCTTGTTTTCTTCTTTTAGGCCGCACCACTACCTTAGTATCTCTTGTAATTCTGTTCTTTCAGTAATAAATTCTGTCAGTTTTTGTATGTCTATGAAGACTTTGAACTCCCCTTTATTTTTTAAGGGTAGCTTTGCCAGATACAGAATTCTTGGCTGGCACTTTTTCTCTTTCTGTACCTTAAATATTTGTACCACTTCTCTCCTCCATGGTTTCTGATGAGATGTTGGCACTTAATCTTATCTAAATTCCCTTGTATGTGATGCTTTGCTTACTCTTGCTGCCTTCAGAATCTTCTCCTGATCTCTGATATTTGTCATTCTGAATAATAGGTGTCTCAGGGTAGGTCTATTCAGATTTATTCTGTTTTTGGCACGTTCTCCTTTTTCAATATTGATATTTATGTCTTTCATAAGGTTAGGGAAAGTTTCAATCACTATTTCCTCAAATATTCTTTCTGCCCCTTTTCCCTTTTCTTCTCCTTCTGGGACACCAAAAATGCATATGTTTTTGTATTTTGCATTGTTTTCAATTTCCTGTGACCCTGTTCCATTTTTTCCATTTTCTTCTCTTTCTGTTCTCCTGTCTTTTCCAGGTCAAATATTCAGTCTTCAAAATCAGTAATTCTGTCTTCAAGCAATTCAAATCTGCTCTTATATGTTTCTAATGTATTTTTAATCTCATCCATCATGTCTTTCATTCCCATAAGGTCTGTTACTTTTCTTTCAGGCTTTCAAATGATTCTTTATGCTCACCCAGTATCTTCTTAATATCCTTGATCTCTTTAGTCATATTTTCTTTCAATTCTTTTAACTGATTTAGGAGAGTTGTGTGATTATCTTTGATTACTTGTTTTAAATCCTATATGTCTCTTTAGGATATTTGGTTTGTTCCTTTGCCTGGGCCATCTCTTCCTGTTTCCTAGTATAACTTGTAATTTTTTGCTGATGTCTGTGCATCCAAATATGTTGGTGAATTTACTCTGATGGCCGATTTCTCTCTCTTGCCTACTGTTATTTTTTCCACAGCTCTTCTTTTGATATTTGTTTCAACTTACCCTAAGTTTTTAACATTGCCCAGTTTAAGTTATCAAAATTGGTCCAGGAACTCACTAATGGGGCACAGATTTTCTCCCAAAAGTTAGGGAACAGAGAGACCAAATTGCAGTTAACGTCCATGTGATTTCCAGACCAGCCAGCAGATGGCGCTTGTAGGTGCACCTTTCCACTAGGTGTATCTCTTGCTTTTCCTTTGTTTTGGTCTGGTGGGGTGAGATTCAAAGCAGCCCCTGTTGGCCAAATTTGCTGAAGAAAAGCCCCACAACTGCCCGTCCCTTTTCTCTTATAACAGCTGACAGGGAGGAAGACATCTGTTCCCCTCTCAGTCACAGGCAATGAGCCATGGGTTTTACCCCTGCTTAATATGTCAGGGGTGGGGGAGGAGAGCCCTTCCCAGCTGCTGGGAGGTTTAGTAACTCATAGTTTGTTTTTTGAGGTTCTTGGTCTTTCTGTCCCTCACTCTCCTAAGAATTGTGAAGCACTGTCCTGTTCTGCTGACCCCAAAAGCAGGTCCCTTGGGCAGCTTTTGCCTCTTTCTCCCATGTTTTTGAGAGAGAGCTGAGCCTTGTCTGCTTAATCTGATGCCATCTTCCCACCCTCCTCCTGCTCTGTTTCTTTTTGTGCAGAATTTTCTCACTGGCTCCTATGATTTGTTTAAATTCTCCCCCTCAGTCAATGTCCTCTTTTCATTACACTTTACAGTTCTGGGTCCTACCCTGTCTTAAAGCAATTCAGTTCCCCACTCCTATTTTTTCTGTGAGGGTTTTTGCCTCTGATTTCTTCCTCATTAGAGTATCCCTCCCCAAGGAGCCAGATTGGGTCAATTCAGAAAGGTGGGTCAACCCAGAAAAGTCTGTTTTGCATTTAGGTGGTCCAGCGAACAGAATTGCATTGTGTGCACAACCTTCTTGCCAATAGTTTTGCCCTTTTGTCCCCCCTCCAGTGCCCTGTTGTATGCAGCACACAGCACTACTCAGCAGCTTCTGTTCTGCCCTGGGTCTCTGCAGACTTGGGTCCCTGTGCCTGGATATGCATGGGGTTCTAACTTGCTGCTCTGAGTGGCTGTATGGTCTTCATTTGTGACTGGAGGGCCCTGGACTGTACTGCTTCTGTGCATCCCCCAAACTTCACGGGCCCAAGTGAGGGTAGGGGTATGGACTGGCATGCCCAGGATGGAAATTTCCTACCTGATCTTGGAGGTGATTTTTCTTTTTGTTCAATTCAGTGTGCAGTTCTTCTCTAACCTCTGTCATCCTCCAGAGTCCTAAGCAAGTGTGATTTTTCCTTTTATTTGCTGATTCTGAGAGATTTTTTCCATGGGATGTCTTACATTGCCATGTTGATGACATCACAAGGTTTTTTTTTTTAAATTTCTGTACTTAATCCTTTGCCTAAATTAACAGTGTAGTTATCATTTGTCTATGTAAGCCTCACATGGAGCATATATTTCCCTCAATAGTTTACACTATACAGTTTATCTCTCTTTATTTCAGTCACTTTCCTGGCTGCCATCATGAATATTGTGAGTTGGGGTGAAACCATGGCAAAATTCAGGAGTTCTAACCTATCCCCTGGCACTAATTTTCTGTGTGACCTTGATAAAGTCATTAATTTCACCAGCCTTGATGAGAGGAAACTTTAGGATAATTTAGCATCACTAAAGAGAAACTTGGACCTGCTAAGGCCCTCAAGATGTAACAGGTTTTAAGTCCCCATGGGCAGTTGTTAGGGGCAGTGGCAAAAAACAAAACTGGAAAAATAAGTTGGAATCCAGATCATGGAGAGAATTTTGCCAATGGGAGTTGAATTATTCCTAAAAGCCTTTAAGAGGCCTGTTCTACCTATGTTTTTGTGATGTCTCTTTCAATAGCAGAGGCTGGCATTTGTATAGGTGTTATAAAAGGAGAAAATGAGTTGCCTCTCAGTAACTTAAAACAATGGAAATTACATTTTTTGTGAAATTAAACTTAACACAAAACTGGTCAAAGGAGAGATAAGCAAAATAATCTTTAAAAATGACTTCCAGGCCCAAAGATTGGTTAACTAACATATTTAGAAAATAGTGTGTTGACACAGAGTGGGTTTACAATCCTATGCATCGTAAAACTGGAAGGTGCGGTAGTCCTAGGTAGGCTTCTGACTTTGAATCTCTGACCTGTGTGAACTTGTGGTATAAACCTCCATTTTACAAATAGTCATAGGGCCATGGAGGAGCCACTGCAATGTGAGGTACCGGTGAGGAAATTAAACTCAATCTAATAAGTCATTTTTGGATCACCACTTTGTGTCTAGTGTTGAGGTGTGAGATGAGAAGGGAGATACTGTGAGACAGTACAAAGAACATTTGGCTAGTAAAAATGTCTTGGACCCAGAAGAATTTTGCTAGAGCCAGCCTCCTCCCCTAACCAGCTATGTAACTTTGGGCAAGTCACTTCACCTCTCTGATATTCATTTTTATGACTACTTGTCCAGTCTCACATTTACTACTCCATGTCTCCTTTCACACTAGATTACTGGACTGCTTTTGTTAATGCTGTGTTTTTGCCTATGCTGCCTATCCTCACCTCCCCTCAGCTTAGAGTATATCTCTGTTGCTTTCCACCACCTGGATTCCTGATGCTTTCCAGAGTTATGTCCACATTTGTCACAGTCTTTTGGTAACTGCACCTGACTACCCCTGCCAACTGCCTCTGCAGTTTAATCTGCCTCCTCAGCCTTGATCCCACAAACCAGTGTGGTTTCTGGGATCCCAGAATGCCTTGTGCAAGTGACTACTTAATTTCTCTGAAAGGATGTCATTTGAAGGAGAAAATACATGACAAAAGTAGTGTTTCAGAAGGCAAGAAAAGAATTGGTACGGAGAAATGATAATAAGATATAATTTGACATTTCTAATAATTAGTATGTTAAAGATTGATTGAATTCCATTATAAGACAATGAACTCTCTTATCACTAGAGATATTCAATCAGTGAATGAATTATTCCTGATCATTGAAAGGGGATTTCTGCACTGGTGGAAATATAGGCCTAGATGGCCTTTAAGATCTCTTCTAACACTGATATCCTGGGCTATTATGACTATCTCAACAAAAGAGTAAGTTAGAAAGTGACAAATTACAAGACTGAAAGCTGTAATATAGTTGACAAATTTGAAGCAATTTCAGAAGTTTATCAACATTGACAAATGTAGCCAATGGTTATTAAGACATGCATTTGTTTATTCATTCATTCATCCATCCATCCATCATTTATTTAGAGCAAATTATCTTTCAGGTACAGTGCTGCACCCTGGAGAGTCAAAGAAATAAGGCACAGTCCAGACCCCAAGGAGCATAGGCCAGTGATTAAGATAGATAGTAAACAACAGAATATCATAATGTTCTCAGTGCCAAAAAAGAAGAATAGACCAAGTGTGGTGGGATCACAGAGAAGAGAGAGAACAACTTCCTGGGTGTGTTAAAGATAGCTTCAGAGAGGAGTTAGATCTTGAAGTATGAAAGAATCCATCAGGTAAAAATGGGGAATTGATCATGCATTTTCCAGCTTTATCAAAGACAGTGGTATGTAAAAAAGCAAAGTATGTTTGGGAAAATAAGAGAGAAGGTACGTGGTGGAGATGGTGGAGGGGAATAACGTTTAGATTATAAATTATGTGGCTAGCACAGAGAAGATACTAAAAACTGAAAGGTCCCTCCTCTCTCTTTTTCTTTCTTTCCTGTTTATGGATGTCTAGATTGGTTGGAGGGAGACTGAAGGCTTCTCCTCAGCCTCCAAGATCTGACCAAAACATATGCTAGCATGTTTTGTCCTGGCTCTCTAGTTGCCAACAGTGCAGAAACTTTCAGAGGAGCTTACAAGTCTGGCACTTGTTCCTAATGAATGGGCTAAAGACCCAGGAAGAGCTACAAGGTTATTGCAAGGGATTCCCAAATTTAGATGTGCATGTATACTGTTGGTACACTGAACCAATAATATATCTCACAAAGATGTGAATTTAAAAGGACAGTGATGCTGTTGTGGTTAATAAAATGAAAATTCATTTGAATAGCTCTTAATTGACTAAAAATACCAATACTATCATGTGAAAGTTTGAGGAAAGTTTTAACATTTAAAAGTCCTCATCTTTGAAAACATTGGCAACTAGTGGTCTAATAGGGAGAGCCTTAAGTTCAAACCCTGACTTTGCCACTCAGCCTTGCACTTTCCATATTGTATTGTACTTTGTTAGTGTAGCTGTGTCCTCCAATGTGGGCTTTTCAGAGTCAGATATGGTCAGATATCATATTCATCTTTATGCCTCCAATGTCTAGAATTGATACTGGCAAAGTAATAGGGGTCACGCAGATGTCGCGCAGCCAGCCACCCGCGAACTGAAGCAAGCGCCGGCCGTGAACAGACGCAGAGACCGCCCACAAGTGGGGAAAGCCGCGCCTGCGCAGTGACCATTCTCGGCGCGCCCCCGCAGCGGGGGGAAGGGGAGATATGTAATAAAATAAATAAATCTTTAAAAAAAAAAAAAGTAATAGGGGTCAGTGTATGTCTGCATATCTCAAATGCTTTGTCCTGAATCTACTAACTGTATGGCCTTCGGTGAATTATGTAATCTCTCTGAACCTCAGTTCCTCACTATGAATGAGAGATAAAATTATATTATGTTATAACATTTCTGTGAAAATATAGAGTGATAATGTATATAACTGGATCCAGCACAGAGCCTGACAAATATTAGATGCTTAAGAACATTATCTTCCCTTTATCTTCTCCTTAGCATTTGATAAAATGGTCATGATTTTTAAATGAAATAATTTATATTTTCATATTTGCATCTTTGTATTACTGTCTGTAAAGTAGTGAATAAGAGGCTTGGAATGGGAGGAAGAAGAGGTTGGGGGATGCAGGGAGAAGTGGAGATAATGGCCAAAGAAGGGCAAGTTAGAGAACTACTTCTGTAATAGAGGTAAGAGATGATGAAGCTTGAACAAAGACAGTGGCAGTGAAGATGGAGAAAAGGAGATAAATTCCAGAGAAAGTAATATTTTGTGGCAATTGTTTCAGAGGACAGTGCTCAATGGCAGTGGAATGTCTTCCATCTGGATGGTTTACATAAAAGGATCACATTGTACCTGGAGCTGGGCAAAAAGGGGCCCTCTCTGAACAATCCAGAGTGATGGGGTGGCTCTCTCTTGAATTTAGATGTGGCAAGAACACCTGAAGAAAAGTCAGAAACTCCCTGTAATGGTTTCAGAGTTTTATTTAATCATGAATTCCAAAAATACAGATTGGATTATTCTTGTAAACTAATCTGTTCATCTGGGCATGATGAAGTTATGAGTAGGGCATTAACTGCCACGTCAGTGAGACGTTGAGCCCCACCCCTCAGTGGGCGTGGTCTCAAGTATAAAAGGCTAGACAAGAGGCAGCAGAAAAAGCAGATTGAGAGAAGCAGATTGAGAGAAGCAGGAGATTTGGAGAAGGAGATTTGAGAAGCAGTTCTGATGTTGGAGTGAGCCGTTCGCCCGAGAGTCTACAGCTGGCCTTGTGGAGAGACGCAAAGCATAGAAAGCCTCATGGTCTACAACTGAACTCGTGAAGGAAACAGAAGCTAAGCCCAGAGAGAAACGCAGCCCCGGGAACAGAGGAACCCTGAAGCCTGAACCCTGGAGACGTCGGCAGCCATCTTACTCCAACACGTGGACTTTGGTATGGGAAGAAATTTATGCTTTGTGGCCTGGTAACTGTAAGCTTCTACCCCAAATAAATACCCTTTATAAAGACCGACCAATCTTTGGTATATTTCAAAAGGCACGCCTGTGGCTGACCAAAACACTCCCCCAGCAGGTAAGGCCAGATAGACCATGAACTCTTGAGTACAAAAGGAAATGAGCCCTGAGAATGTTTATGGATCCTGGCAGGGCTTTGACAGTTTACATACCACCCGATGAATTTAGACATAGGAGTACTACTAATTAGCAAAAACAAAAGAACCTGCTTGGAAATTTCATCACCTGTTGTTCATCAAATGGAGGCTGAAGAAAACTGTCCCTGGTAGTATGTGCGTGGAATATTCATAAGCTGTTAAGAGGGCTTATCCTGGATTGGGTAACTGTTCACTTAGCCTAGTCCTAGATATTCCTTTTACTGTTTTCAGCTTTTTATCCCCATTTGAAAAATGACTTTGGAAAAATAACATGCAAACTGATCAATCATGCAAACAAGGCAAAATTCCCACAGAGCATGAGGAACAGAACAAAGATTATTTTTGTCTCTCTAGTTAGGATTTTCATATGCTGGAATATTTCTGACAGGTTCCTTGTGGCTCTCCTGAAAGTTGGGGGGGAAATGACGAATCTACATGTAAGTAGAAGATGGGAGTTCAGTGGAGAAAAATGGATGAGGTTCTTTACTTTTACAAGTCTCTATTGCAACAGTTATGTGACACTCAAGTAACAAAATGGCAGTGAATGATAGTGCCTCTTGCTGATAACTAAAGACAAGTGAGAAAAAAATGACTCCCCTTTGTCTTGCTGAGATAGAGGCTGAGAATTACTTTTCCCAACTTTGAAAAGTATTTCAAAAACAGATAAGTTTGATACTTCCTGTATCCCTTCTCTACCTCCTCAATTCCAATCCCATCTGGTTAGTAGCAGGAAGTACCAGGCTATTGCTGGACTGATCTTCTTCACAATCAATTTATATGTGCTAAGCAACTGTGATTGGCCCTTCCCTACTGGAGTAGCCAATACTTTCAGGTCAAGACTCTATGCCAATCTTTTTCCAAACAGGAAGCTTATTACTAGTCTCATAATACCAGCAGATGGTATCTAAAATTAGTCTTGCTGCTATAAACATATTTCCCAATGTGTCTAGGGATTGGGGTGAGGTGGGGAAGCTGAAAAAGTGCAGGATTGTGGAGAAATTTACTGGACTTCTGCCTCATTTTCATTGCCCAGCACTTTTCCCTCTAGGACTGGACAGATCTGGTGCTAAAATCTGAATCCCAACTTACTTGGCTGGAACTCTGATTCCTACCCATCTCAAGTCAATCTCATCCCCTGGAGAGACAAAATCTTCTCCCTTTTCTGGCCTGAATTAATGGGTCTCCCAGAATTTTTACCACCTGTTTGATTTTAGTCTTACCAGCTACTTGGATCACGTGCCCATACCACTTTCTCATCTGACTGGGCCCCTGAAACAAAATTCTACCCCAGTCTTCCTAACCTCACCTTTGGGCATTGTGCATTGGATGGTATTCTCCAACTTCTTTTCTCCTTGCACTCTCCATTGGCCAGCATTGCTGAAGTTCTTTCTCAATTATGACCCCCACCATGGACCAGACTCCCTGGGCACATCTCTATCTCTGAAATTTCATTCACTACCCTTTCATTCACTATGTCTTTCTCCCCCACTGGTCTTAAACTCTGAATATGGAATCTTTTTAAATTGTTATTTCTGTGCTTCTGGAAAAAGGAACTTAAATTATTGTTAAACTGAGTTGAGTTTAGAAGTTTGAGGAAGAGTATTTTGTGTGCAAAAGTAAATGACACTTGGAAAAAATATACCAAATGTATGCTATGGAACATACTTGGTGGATAGTCTGATCATGTTCTTTTATAATATGTAACAAATGTTTCACAACAATGTAAAGTTTTGGTGGAGGGGTGATGTATGGGAATTCTGCACAGTATGCATAATTGTTTTGTAAGCTCACAACTTCTCTATAAATGGAAAAAAGTAAATAAGACCTAAATTTTTGAAGGTTTATACCTAGATTGGGGACATAGGACCCGATGCTATGGTCTGTTTCTTAACATGTTAAGCATCTGGACTGGAGGACACACCCAGGATGCAGAGCTACAGAGATCCCTGTGGATTGCAGGGGACACAGAAGCCTTTCTAAGGAAGTGTGTAAACTGATCTGCCCAGATCTGAAACCTATTAATTCATTCAAAGCTCCAAGGCACTAGAGTCCCTGAGGTACATTTCAGAAACTTATATTAAGTAGGAAGTTAGCATCTCTCTATACATCAAGAAAGCAAACCTACAGTAGATGTGCATGTGAAGGGACATATCTGAAACTCATTTTGTACAGCTTACAAATCATTGTAGTAATTATCACAATGTATTCTGTTTACCTTTCTCTCCCACTATTAGGGGATAGGGACAGTGTTCAGCATAAATAAAGCTTTAGTAAATTGTAAGTGCACAGATAAAACATTGAAGAACAAATGAAAATGACATACTAATGCCAAATTCAAGATCTGGAAAAAAACGAGACATTGTCTCTTATTTTATGAAATCTGATAGAGCAATTATTAAAAATAAATGCTTTTGTCAGTCACTGTTTTAAAAATAGGACTGATTAGAAACATGGGTAAAGAAAGGAAAAAGCAAATATATTAACCTTACAATCAACCTAATTATTATGGATTAATAGAAAATTCAACTCTAAAACCCAAGGACTAAAGACAACATAATAGGTTACACAATTCTTGATGTCAGAAAGAAAGAAGTATGTTCTAATTCCTTAGGGAGTAAAATTTTTTTTTACTTAAACAAAGAAATTTATTGTCTCACAGTTCTGGAGGCTAGAAGTTCCACCCTAAATCAAGGAGTCCATAAACATGCTTCCTCTGAAGTCTGTAGGGTTCTGGAAGTGGCTCGTCAATACATGATGTTCTTTGCCTTGTGGCATAGTCTCTGCCTCTGTCACATGGCCATCTCTCTCTCTCTCTCTCTCTCTCTCTCTCTCTCTCTCTCTCTCTCTCTCTGTGTGTGTGTGTGTGTGTGTGTGTGTGTGTCCAATTTCCTCTACTTACAAAGACACAAGTCTATTGAATTAGGGCCCACCCGAACCACTTTGGCCTCATCTTAACTAATAACACCTTCAAACATCCTGTTTTCAAATAGGACCGCATTCACTGGACAAGAGGATAGGACTTGAGCATACCTTTTGGGGGCGCCCAATTCAATCCATCACAAATATTATAACTAGTTGGTGAAGGTTAGAAAAGAGCAAAGTTTCTAAATAAATGATATTTGGATAATTCTGTTTCAGGGCAGATTTTATTCATTGAGAATGTATTCATAAATATTAAAATTGGCAAGGATTAAAACATGTGCAGAGATTCTTATATGTATGTGTTTGTGCCATATGTAAATTCTTATTAAGGTAAAATTTACATATGATGAAATGCACAGATCTTAAGTGTACAATTTGAAGAGTTTTGATAAATGCGTATACCCTTGTGTAACCACTACCCCATTCAACATATATAATGTGTTATCACTCTAGAAAGTTTCCTCTTAACTGTTAGTCAGTCTCTACCCCTCACCCCCGACCCCTGGGAATGGCCATTCTAATTTCTCTCCCCTATACCTTCATTTGTCTGTTCTTGAACTTCATATAATTGTGTTCATATAGTATATGCTCTTTTGTGTCTGGCTTCTTTTGGTCAAATAACATTTTTGAGATTCATCCATATTGTTGGCGTGTGTGAGTAGTTCCTTCCCTTTTCCTGCTGAGTAATATTATGTTCTATAAATATATGATAGTATGCTTATCTGTTCTGATGTTGATGGATATTTAAATTGTATCCATTTTGGAATTCTTATGAATAAAGATGCTATGAACATTTGTGTAATGTCTTTTTGTGAACATTTATTTTCATTTCCTTGAGTAAATAACTAGAAATACAATTACTTGGTTAAGGACAGAAGTGCATTTAACTTTACAAGATATTCATTTTCCAAAGTGATTTTATGCTATTATTAGCAATGCATGCAGATTCCAGCTGCTCAACGTCCTTGCCAGCATTTGGTGT
Organism: Chaetophractus vellerosus; assembly: GCA_004027955.1. Lineage (NCBI taxonomy): Eukaryota > Metazoa > Chordata > Mammalia > Cingulata > Chlamyphoridae > Chaetophractus > Chaetophractus vellerosus. The sequence goes on from PVKH010000680.1 coordinate 28,394, forward strand.
TGTCAGTCCTTTTACTTTTAACCATTCTAGTGGGTGTGAAATTGCACACATCATTGTATTTTTTTCTTTTTTTTTCCTTAAAGAAGTTGTAAATTTTCAGAAAAATCATGCAGAGATTGAGTTCTCATCTACTACTCATTATTAACAATTTGCATTAGTGTAGTACATTTGTTATCATTGATGAAAGAATATTATTATAATTGTATTATTAAATATATAGTCCATGGAATACAACTAATGGACTAAATTAGAACTTGTAACATTGATATAAAGACAGTGGTCACCAGAGGTTATGAGGAGAGGGAGAGGGAAGAATAAGTGTAAGATAGGGCATTTTTTGGACATTGGAATAGTTCTGCATGATATTGAAACAGACCATTATACATTTTGTTAAAACCATGAAATTGTGTGGTGCAAATATAGATCATGATTAGTAGAAGTGCTTCAATATGTGTTCATCAATTGTAACAAATGTACCACACTAATGAAAGATGTTGTTAATAGGGGAAAGTGTGGGAAGGGGAGGGGGTGGGGTATATGGGAATCCCCTATATTTTTGATTTAAGATTTATGTAAACTAAACCTTATTTAAAAATAATTATTTTTATTTACAAAACTATAGTCCATGGTTTACATTAGACTTCACTCTTTGTGTTGTATAGTCCTATAGTTTCTGTTTTTAAATTTTATCTTAGGTTATATATAACCTTAAAGTTCTCCTTTAACTACATTTAAATGTCTAACTCAGTGATGTTAATTACAACCACAATGTTGTGCTGCCATCGGCACTATCCATTACCAAAACTTTTCTTCACCTCAAACAGAAATCCTGTATCAATTAAGCATTAACTCACTATTGCCGACCCCCACCACAGCCTCTGGTAACACGTATTCTAGTTTCTGACTCTATGACTTAGCTTATTCTAATCATTTCATATCAATGAGATCATAAATATTTGTTCATTTGTATATTGCTCATTTCATTCGACATGTCTTCAAGGTTTATCCATGTTGTTGCATGTATCAGAATCTCATTCATTTTTTTGGCTGAGTAATACACTGTAAAAGTATATACCACATTTTGTTTTTACACATATCGCTTGAACTCTTGGGTTGCTTCCATCTTTTGGCAATTGTGAATAATACTGCTATGAACACTGGTGTGCAAATGTCTGTTCAAGACCCTGCTTTCAATTTTTTTGGGTATATACCTAGTAGTGGGATTCCTGGGTCATATGGTACTTTTAATACCTAGCTTTCTGAGGAACTGCCAAATTGTCTTCCACAGCAGACTCAACATTGTACATCACCACCAGCAATGAGTGAGTGTTCCTATTTCTCTACATCTTCTCCAACACTTATTATTTCATGTTTTTTTTTAAAAAAAACCAGCATCCATTCTTATGGGTATAAAATTATATCTCACTGTGATTCTGATTTGCATTCCCCTGATGGCTAATGCTGTTGAGCATCTTTTCATGTGCTTTCTGACCATTTGTATATCTTCTTTGGAGAGATGTCTATTCAAGTCTTTTGCCCATTGTTAAATTGGGTTATTTGTCTTTTTGTTGTAAAGTTGAAGGATTTCTTTGTCTTTTGGATATTAAGCTTTGTTGGATAAGTGGTTTCCAAATATTTTCTTCCATTGTGTAGGTTGTCATTTTACTTTTGTGATAATGTCCTTTGAGGCATAAAAGGTTTAAATTTTGATGAGGTCCAATTTATCTATTTTTTCATTTGTTGCTTGTGATGTGGGTGTAAGAAACCATTGACTAACACAAAGTCCTGAAGATGCTTCCCTACATTTTCTTCTAGGAGTTTGATAGTTTGGGCTCTTATTTTTAGGTCTTTCATCTATTTTGAGTTGGATATATAAGTTGTGAGGTTGGGGTCCCCCTTCTTTCTTTTGCAAATGGAGATCCAGTTTTCCCAGAACAATTGTTGAAGAGACTGTTTTCTCCCAATTGAGTGGTCTTTGCCCCCCTGTCAAAAATCAGTTGGCCATAAATGTGACTGTTTTATATTCTCACGAACAATGAAAGAGTTCTCCTGTTTCTCCACATACTCTCCAACATTTGTTATTTTCTGTTTTGCTTTGTTTTTTAATTTAATGGAAGCTATTCTAGTGGTTGTGAGATGGTATTTCACTGTGGTTTTGATTTGCATTTCCCTAATGGCTAATGATGTTGAGCTTCTTTTCACTTGGTATTTGGCCATTTGGCTATCTTCTTTGGAGAAATGTCTATTCAAGTCCTTTGCACATTTTTAAATTGTGTTGTTTTTTTGTTGTTGGGTTGTAGGATTTCTTTGTATATTCTGGATATTAAACCCTTTTGGGGCATATGGTTTGCAAATATTTTCTTCCATTTTGTAGACTGTTTTCCTACTTACCTGATGAAGTCCTTTGATGCACAAAAGTTTTTTAATTTGATAAGATCCCATTTATCTATTTTATTTCCTTTTTTGATTGTGCTTTTTGTGTAAAGTCTAAGAAACCATTGCCTAATACAAGGCCCTAAAGATGTTTCCCTATGTTTTCTTCTAGTAGTTTATAGTTTTGGTTCTTACATTTAGGTCTTTGGTCCATTTTGAGTTAGTTTTTGTATGTGATGTGAATTGGGGGATTCATCTTCATTCTTTTAAATATGGATATACAGTTTTTCCAGAACCAATTGTTGTAGAGGGTATTCTTTTCCCTTGAGTGTCTCATAACCCTTGTCAAAATCAGTCGGCCATAGTCGAGAGGGTTTATTTCTAAACTCTCAGTTTCATTCCATTGGTTTATGTGTCTTTCCTTGTGCCAGTATCATGCTGTTTTGATTACTGTACCTTTGCAATAATTTTTAAAATTGGGAAGTATAGGTCCTCCAACTTTGTCTTTCTCAAGATTGTTTCAGCTATTCAGGGCCTCTTATCATACCATATGAATTTGATGGCTGGCTTTCCATTTCTGCAAAGAAGGCTGTTGGAATTTCGATTGGGATTGAATAGAATCTGTAAATTGCTTTGGGTAGAATTGACAACGTTACCATATTTAACAATCATTGAACATGGAATTCCTTCCTTTATTTAGGTCTTCTTTAATTTCCTTTAGCAATGCTTTGTAGTTTTCCAAGTATATGTCATTTACATCCTTGGATAAATTTATTTCTAGATATTTGTTTCTTTTAGTTGCTATTGTAAATTGATTTTTTCCTAGATATCCTTTTCATATTGTTTGTTAGTAGTTATAGGTACCCTACTGATTTTTGCATGTTGATCTTGTACTCTGCTACTTTGCTGAATTCATTTATTAGCACTAGATGCTTTGTTGTGGATTTTTCAGTATTTTTAATATATAGGATATTGTAATCTGCAAATAGGGAAAGCATTACTTCATCTTCTCCAATTTGGATGCCTATAATTTCTTTTCCTTGCTTAATTGCTCTGGCTAGAACTTCCAGTAAAATATTGAATAACAGTGATTACACTGGGCATCCTTATTGGTTCCTGATATTAATGGGGAAGCTTTCAGTCTTTCACTATTGAGTATGATATTAGCAGTGGATTTTTCACATATTCCCTTTATCATGTTGAGGAAGTTTTCTTCTATTCCTAGTTTTCTAAGTGTTTTTATCAAGAAGTTGTATTGGACTTCATAAATGCCTTTTCTGCATCAATTGAAATGATCGTGTTTCCCCCTTGATCTGTTTATCTGCTGTATTACATTAATTGATTTTCTTACATTGAACCCAGTTTGCATACCTGGGATGAATCCCACTTGATTGTGTGTGTAATTCTTGTCATATGCTGTTGGATTCAGTTTGCTGCTATTTTGCTAAGGATTTTTACATATGTATTCCTGAGGGAAACTGGTTGGTAATTTTCTTGTACTATCTTTATCTGGCTTTAGTTATTAGGATGATGTTGTCTTTATGAAATGAGTTAGGTAGTGTTCCCTCTTCAATTTTTTGGAATACTTGGAGTAGGATTGGTGTTACTTCTACTTGGAAAGTTTGGTAAAATTCACCAGTGAAGCCATCTGCTCCTGGGCTTTTCTTTGTTAGGAGGTATTGAGTACATATTTAATCTCTTTACTAGTTATTGGTCTCTTGATTTCTCCTGTTTCTTTCTGAGTCAGTTTAGGTTATTGGTGTGTGTAGCACTTTGGAAGTTTGATATAGTTATGAATTCCAAAAATAGATATTGGATTATGCTTGTAAACTGGTCTGTTCACCTGGGAATGATTAAGTTATGAATCGGGCATTGACTGGGCCACATCAGTAGGGCATTGAGCCTGCCCCTTGGTGAGTGGAGTCTGAAAGATAAAAAGACATGGCAAAGGGCAGAGTTACAGATTTGATGTTGGAGTTCTGATGCTGAGATTTAATGCTGGAGCCCCAGGAAGTGAACACACAGAGGAGCTTGCTCGTGAGGAAAGAGAGAAGGCCCTAGGAAGAGATACAAGCTGTTTGCCTGATAGTCTACAGCTGGTCTTGTGGAGAGAGGCAAAGCCTAGGAAGCCTCATAATCTACAGCTGACCTTGTGGAGATAGCAGAGTAGCTGAACCCAGAAACAAGCAAGAGGAAACAAGGAAGAGAGGAACTCAGGAAGCGTGAACCCTCACAGATGTCAGCATCCATCTCACTCCAACATGTGGCAATAGACTTTGATGAGGGAAGTAACTTATGCTTTGTGGCCTGGTAACTGTAAGCTTCTACCCCAAATACACACCCTTTATAAAGACCAACAGATTTCTGGTATTTTGCATCAGCAGTCCTTTGGCTGACTAATACAGTGTGTTTCTAGGAATTTGTCCATATCAACTAGATTATATAATTTATTGGTGTAAAGTTGTTTATAGTATCCTTTTATCATAATTTTAATTTCTATGGGGTCAGTAGTAATGCCCCACCTTTATTTATGATTTTAGTTATTTTCATCCTCTCATTCTTTGCCAGTCTAACTAAAAGTTTCTTAATTTTATGGATCTTCTCAAAGAACCAACTTTGGATTTGTTTATTCACTGTTTTTTGAAAGTCCTTATTTCATTTATCTGTGCTCTAATTCTTATTATTTCCTTCCTTCTGCTCATTTTCAGTTTAGTTTATTCTTCTTTTTCTAGTTCCTCTAGTTGTGAGGTTAGGTCTCTGATTTGAGATCTTTCCTCTTTTTAAATTTAGGCATTTAGAGCTATGAATTTCTTTCTCAGCAATGCCTTTGCTGCATCCCATAATTTTAGGTGTGTTGGATTTTCATTTTCATTCACCTCAAGATAGTTATTAATTTCTGTTGTGATTTCCTCTTTGACCCTTTGGTTGTTTAAGTGTGCAATGTTTAATGTTTGCATATTTGTGAGTTTTCCAGTTCTCCCTCAGTTATAAATTTCTTGCTTTACTCCATTTTGGTTGGAGAAAGGGCATTATGTGATTTCAATATTTTTTTAGTTTATTGAGACTAGTTTTGTGACCTAACATGTGATCTATCCTGGAGAATGACCCATGTACACTAGAGAAGAATGTATAGTCTGCTTTTCTTGAGTAAAGTGTTCTACGTATGTCTATTGGGTCTAATTGGTTTACATTATCATTCAAGTGTTTTATTGCCTTATTGAACTTCTGTCTAGATATTCTATCCATTATTGAAAGTGGTGTGTTGAAGTCTCCTACTATTAATGTAGAACCACCTATATCTCCCTTAAAATCTGTCAATATTTGCTTCATATAGTTTTGAACTGTGATTTTTGGGTACATATGTATTTATAGTTGTTATGTATTCTTATTGAATTGACCCTTTTATCAGTACATGGTGACCTTCTTTGTTCCATATAAAACTTTTAAAAAATATTTTTAATTAGAGAAGTTGTGAACCTACAAAACAATCATGCACATGTATGGAATTACCATTCAACACCCCTCCACCAACACACTACATTGTTGTGGAACATTTGTTGCAAATTATGAGATAGTATCATCAGACTGTTACACTAGCTATGTCTACAGCATGCATTTGGTATATATTTTTTCCAAAGCCCCCTATTATTAACACAGAACATCTTTGGCATTGATGCAAGAATAACACTTTTTGACTTAAAGTCTATTTTATCTGTTATTAGTATAGCTAACCCAACTCTTTTCTGGTTAAAATTTATATTTCTTTCCATGCTTTCACTTTCCACATACTTGTGGCTTTGAATTTAGGGTCATTCTCTCGTAGTTGAGCCAAGCATTTTTGGTCCATTCTCCCAATATCTGCATTTTGACTGGAGAGTTTAATCCATTCATATTTAAATAACCCTTGATAATTCATGACCTTCTTGTGTCATTTGCTATTTGGTCTCTGTAAGGCATACCTTTTTAGTATTTTAATTCTTCCATTACTGCCTACTTTCATATTTATTTGATTTTTTTTGTATTATGCCTTTTGAGTCCCTTCTCATATCTTTCTGTGTATATTTATCATATAGTTTCTTTGTGGTTACTATGTGTTTTAGTCAGCCACAGGGGTGCCTTTTGAAATATACCAAAAATTGGTCGGTCTTTATAAAGGGTATTTATTTGGGGTAGAAGCTTACAGTTGCCAGGCCACAAAGCATAAGTTTCTTCTCATACCAAAGTCCACGTGTTGGAGCAAGACAGCTGCTGACGTCTCCAGGGTTCAGGCTTCTGGGTTCCTCTGTTCCCGGGGCTGCATTTCTCTCTGGGCTTAGCTTCTGTTTCCTCCACAAGTTCAGCTGTAGACCATGAGGTTCTCTATACTTTTGTGTCTCTCCACAAGGCCAGCTGTAGACTATCGGGCAAAAGGCTCACTTATATTCTCCTGGAGAGCTTCTCTTCAACATCAGAGCTGCTTCTCTTTTTTTTTTTTTAAAGATTTATTTATTTTATTACATATCTCCCCTCCCCCCTGCTGCGGCGACGCGCCGAGAGTGGACACTGCGCAGGCGCGGCTTTCCCTGCTTGTGGGCGGTCTCTGCGTCTGTTCACGGCCGGCTTT
>PVKH010000681.1:0-35370 GCA_004027955.1 Chaetophractus vellerosus
GTGGCAGCTTTTTGCCCTGCCCACGGCGGCTCCGGCCCGCCCATGGCGGCTTGCCATTCTCAAGGCGGTCTGCCCGCTAGGAGAGGTCCCCGGGAACCGAACCCAGGGCCTCCCATGTGGTTTCCCAGCGAGCTCTTTATCCACTGAGCTATCTAGCCGGGCCCGGTCCTTGGCTTTTATATCACATGGAATTGCACCTGGTGACCTCTGCTGGCTTATGGGATCCATTGACTTCAGGCTTCTCCCCTTTCTCTCTGTCTCACTTTCACTCTGCTTATAAAGGACTCCGGTAATACAGATTAAAGACTAATATGATTCATTTGTACTGCATCTTAACTGAAGTAACATCTTGAAGAGAACTGGTTTACATGGATTAAGCTTAAGATCATGTTTCTGTGGGGTACTTAGCTGATGGAACAGTAGTCCCTCCCCTTTTAAACATTTGTCCAGCAGCCAGGTTCTCCTGGAACACTGGAATGAAGTCTTTAGCCTCTCTAAGCACTGGGATGGTGGCCAGGCTCTCTGAAAATGATGGAACAAAGACTCCTCCCTCTCCAGGTGTTGAGATGGTGGCCAGCTTCTCCACACCAATGGTGGGACACAGACTCCACCCTTTCTGAGCATTGGGATGGTGGCCAGGCTATCTCTGAACAACAGTGCACAAGATCTGCCCCCTCCAAGCACCAGGGCTGAAGGTCCGTCCTCTACAAATGCAAGGGTGAACATGTCTTTCCACATACATATGTGGGCCTGTTCTCTTGGCCTAAGGAAATCTCTTAAGTCCAGACCTCAGCTTCCATAGTTCTGCCCTTGAAGTCATTCTTCCTTCAATTCATCTCTTCTCTGTCCCTTTCAGTCCAGGCTAGCTGTTGTTACACATATACAAATTTCACAAAAAGCTTGTCTGCTTTCTGTGCAGTTCACAGGGGTCCAAGACAACAGACAATAAAATCTTCCACAGATCCTTCCTGAACAACTGCATTTCCAATCCTGACTTCCACTGAAATGGCTGACTAGAGCCATGTTCAATAAAACCCTCATATGGACCCTTATTCTTTGAGTATTCATTTTCCAATAGCTCAAGGAAGTTCCCGATAGAGCCACTCCTGGCCCTGGCCACAGAGCATACTACCTGGATAGTCTCAGAATTTTCCAAATCATCAGTTCCTGGTTTCTTTGTGCCCAGAAGTCCAGTTCTCAGCTTATCACTTTCCTCTCACATTTTACTCTAAGCTTAAAGTAGCCAGGTTGTACCTACCACAGTTAGTTTAGAAATCTCCTCAGCTAAATATCCAAGTTCATTGCTTTCAAGTTCTGCCTTTCATCCAACATCTGGACTCAATTTCACCAAGTTCTCTGCCACTTTATAACAAGGACTGCCTTTCTTCCAAGGTCCAATATCACATTCACATTCATCATTTCCTTCTAAGGCCTCATCGGAACTACCATTAGCATACATATTGCTCTGAACAATCTCTTCAAAGCAATCTAGGTTTTTTCTATCAAGCACCTCACAATTCTTCCAGCCTCTACCTTGTACCCAATTTCAAAGCCGTTTCCACATTTCAGGTATTTGAAATAGCAACACCCAATTTTCTGGTACCAAAAAGTGGAATAAGCACATATTCTGAACATGGATTTGCCTTTCCTGAAAGCAATGCTTCTGCCAAAACTACTATCTGTGGGCTTATGAAATGCCTTATCCATTATTATGATATTGCACATAGCTCTTCTGACCAAGGAATTTAAATGATGTACAGAAATGGGTTAATGCTCATGGAATTCAGTGGTCTTACCATGTTTCCCATCATCATGAAGCAGCTCGATTGAGAGAACAGTGGAATAGTCCTTTGAAGACTCAATTATGGTACCAAATGTGTGGCAATGCCCTGCAGGGTTGGTCAGTGTTTTCCAGGAAGCTGTATATGCTCTAAAGCTGTTTCCACTCTATGGTGCTATTTTTCTCATAACCAGGATTCATAGGTCCAGAAATCAGGGGGTGGAAATGGATGCGACACCACTCACTATATAACCCCTTAATCCACTAGAAAAAAATTTTGTTTCCTGTCCCACCACCTTAAGTTCTGCTGATCTATATGTCTTAGTTCCAAAAGGAGGAGACCTTCTGCCAGGAGACACAACATTGATTTCATTGAACTGGAAGTTAAGAGTGCCACCTAGCCACTTTGAGATCTTCATGCCTCTGAGTCCACAGGCAAAGAAATAAATTACTTTACTGGCTGGAGTGATTGTTTCTTTTTAAAATAATATATATAATTACAATTTCTCTCTCTTTTTAAAAAGTCTTATTTTATTTATTTATTCCCCCCCTTGCTGCTTGCTCGCTGTCTACTCTCTGTGACCCTTCACTGTGAGCTTTTCTGTGCTTGTCTCCTTTTGTTGCATCATCTTCCTGTGCCAGTTCTCTGCAGGTACAGGCCGTCAGCTCTCCATGGGCATCGACCAGCTTGCCTTCACGAGGGGGCCCCAAGAATCGAACCCCGGACCTCCCATATGGTAGATGGGTAGGTTTGAGCCACAGCCGCTTCCCATGATTGATTCTCATTATCAAGGGGAAAAAGGACTGCTACTACACAATGGAGGTAAAGAAAAGTTAACCTGCAATACAAGAGATCCCCTAGTGTTTCTCTTAGTACCACCATGCCCGATGATTAAAGTCAATGGAAAACTACACCAACTCAATCCAAGCAGGACTACTAATGTTCCAGAAACTTTAGGAATGAAGGTTTGGGTCACACCACCAGGTACAGAACCACAGCCAGCTGAGGTACTGGCTGAGGGCAAAGGGAACATGGAATGCATAGTGGAGAAGATAGTGTTAAATATGAACTAGAACCACATGACCAGTTACAGAAATGAGGACCGTAATGGTTATAAGTACTTCTTCCTTGTTCTGTGAAGAATATGTTTATGTATAGTTATATAGATACACAAAGCAAATATCTCTGTTTTTTTCCCCTATCTTATCCCTTTATCATATAGCAAAATTTGTACTAACTTTATGTCATTGTATTTAAGTTATAGAATATCAAGTTTAAGAGTGAATATTACCCAACTACTTTCATCCTCATTTGGGGAAATAGAGTGTGTCCAGTAGTATGCAGGACATTTGAATTATGTCAGCAAAAATATGACTGTTATAGTTTTTATTTAGAGATTCAGTATGATTTAAGGAGATGACTATGGGTGCCAAGTTGGCAAGGGTGGACTGTGATGGTTAAGTTCATGTGTCAACTTGGCCAAGTTATAGTGCCCAGTTGTTTGGTCAAGCAAGCATTGATTTGATTGTTAATGTGAGGGTATTCCATGGATTTAATTAATCAGAAAGTTGATTGCATCTTCTTTGACTGCATACATCTGCAATCAACTAAGGAGATTGCCTTCAACAATGAGAGAAGTCTCATCCAATCAATTGAAGGCCTTAAATGGAGAACTGATTATTTTAGCAGACAGAAGGAAGACTTGCCATCTCTACTTCAGCCAGCTAGCTTCTCCTGGAGGGTTTTTCTAAAAACCTTCATCAGAGTTCCCTGTTTTTAGACTGCCCTACGGAATTCAGACTTGCTAATCCCCACAGGCATGTGAGCCAATTCCTATAATAAATCTCATAATATTGTATAATCTATATATAGGTATATATCTCCATTCAGTTCTGTTTCCCAGGAGAACCCTGACTAATGTACTCTCTAAACCTCAATTTCCTCATCTGCAAAATGGGAGTAATAATACATCTAAGGATACCTACTTCACAAGATTGTCATTGAGTGAAACAGATGTGGCTCAAGTGATTGGGTTCCTGTCTACCATATGGGAGGTTGGGGATTCGATTCCGGGGGCCTCCTGGTAAAAGGCAAGCTGGTCCGCATGACAAAATGGCCTGAGCAGAGAGCTGGCCCACGGAGAGCGCTGGCCCATGCAAAGAAGTGGTGCAGCAAGATGATGCAACAAAAAGAGACACAGAGGAGAGACAATGAGAGACACAGCAGACCCGGGAGAGACAATGAGAGACACAGCAGACCCAGGAGCAAGAGATTGAGCGCCTTTCTCCAACTCCAGAAGGTCCCAGGATTGGTTCCTGGTGCTACCTGCAGACACAGAAGAACACACAGAGAGCAGACAATGAGCACAAAACGAGGGGGAGGAAGAAATAAATAAAATAAACAAATCTTTAAAAAAAAAGATTGCCATTGATATGAAATGAAATAACGTAAGTAAAACCTTTAGCAAATGCTTACTTATAGTAATTGTTTATTACATGTCTTTATTTTAATTAATTCATTTGGACTAGTTTCTAAGTCCTAGCCATGTATGTCCACTTGGATGGACACAACTACAGTATCTTCCTAGTACAGTATGATATTCCCTTTTCTGTAAATGACTGTGGTATCCAGAAGTGCATCATGATATGGCCTCTTTAATCAGAATCAATTTTTCTAGAGTAAATTGCACCTGACCCAAGTCATGCCAGTCAAAATCCTTTCCCAGAAGAGCCTTATTCATCCTTCTCTGAGGGTGGAGGGAAGGCATGTGATACTCAGGAACTATTTGCAGCTTTGTATAGTCCTATATGAGTAATTAGTTTATAATTAAAGAGAATATGGTTAAAAGCAGAAAGAAGCATTACTTTACTCATTTATCCTATGATAATTGACTACCTATTACTGGTTAGATAAGGCGATAAGCAATGAGGACACAGTGGTGAGCAGAATCAGACATGGCTCCTGTTTCATGAAGTGCTTTATCTAATGAAATGTCTAGTGGTCAAGATAGGCATTGATGGAATAAACACAACCATGAGTGATTGATCACACTAAGTACTATGAAGGAAAGGATAAGGGTTCAAAGATAGTATTTTAAAAAATAAAGTGTAAGTAGTCTATAGAGTCATAAAAGTCTTCCTTGACGGAGTCACATTTGAGTTGATATAAAGGATCAGAAATGAGTATCTAGGCAAAGATGAAGAGGAGGGTAGGTAAGGTGAAGAAAAAAGATGTGTAAAGAATGCAGGGAAGAATGTGCAGCATTTTAGAAACTAAAAGAAAGGTCAAGTACAGAATGGTAGTTCAGAATGTGGACTCTGCATACAAATACTTGGTTTCAAATAAAGAGTTACCAATAACTAACTGTGGGTCTCTGGGAAAATTATTTAATCATTCTCTGCATCAATTTCCTCAATTGTTTCAGTGAATGACTCCAGTTAAGTAACAACCTCAAAATGGTCTTGTGAGGACTCTGTGAAATAATATATGTAAGGTACTTAGTACAGTGTGTTCAGCATACATTAAATGTTCAATGTATATTTGCCATCATTGAGGGGAAGAGTGATACAAGAAGTTGAGAAGTAGCTGACAACACATGATTTTTTTCAGGTTTCCATTTTGGGGAAAATCACTATGTCTGTGCTAGGTATAAAAGAGATTCAACAGAGACAAGATTAGATGTAAAAGACTGGTTATGAAGCTATTGCCATGCTACAGGGATGGGTGATGGCAGTTTGGATGTGGGTGACAGCAATGGGCATGACAGATTTATAGGACTTGGAGATTAATTGGAAATGGGAAGAGTATTAGTCAGTATTCTCCAGAGAAACAGAAGCAACAAGATACAATAATATGTAAATATTAAGAGATTTATTATAGGAATTGACTCATGTGACTGTGGGGATGGGCAAGTCCAAATTCATATAGCAGACCATAAATTGGAAACTCGATGGAGGTGATATTGTATTTCCCAGGATAAGCTGTAAGTTAAGAATCTGATGAAGGTGATGATGAATTCCCCAGAAGCTGGCTGTCTGAAGTAGACATAGAAACTCTTTCTTCTGTATGTTGAAATCATTAGCTCTCCCTTTATGGCATTCTCTGATTGGATGAGACATCCCTCCTTGCTGAAGGCAGCGTCCTTTGTTGACTGTAGATGTTATTAGTCATAGATGCAATCAACTAATGATTTAAATCCTTGATACATACTCATAGTAACAATCAGGACAAACACTTACACCAGACTCTATGCAAGTTGACACATGAAATTAACCATCACAAGAAGTAAAGGAGAGAGAAGTGTCGAGACTAGCAAGGAAGTTCTATATGATGAGGAATTGCAAGAACAGGATATATACACAAGTACAAAAATTATCCTGCAGGATGATTGCTCTAATTGCATAGACATGAACACATTGCTAATCGAGCAATAGGAGGGAGGAACTGTGTAAACAATCTGAGGATCTGTGGGAATTCTCACTATAGAGTTTGGGAAATTACTGCTTTTTAAAAAATTTTCAATAAAAATGGAGTGACAGAAAACTATGAAATATTGGAATTATCTTCCTATTCTTCCATTTGAAATTTTCAGGTGGTGACTCACCAAAACACATTTAAATCGCTAGTTGAGTGATTTAATCTTTGTTTCATTATTTTATTAAAACTCTGCTATGAAATCCATCATTCAATGCTGATGTCCAAATATAAAAACATAATTAGAAAAAGCTGAGGATCTCTGTTAGACTGAGCAGACAAGAAATATTGGATCCTCATAGATCTCATCAACAAGAGAAGTTTCTGGTGTCCTGTGGGGGAAGTATGTGGAAGGGTGGAGAGGAAGAGGAGTATTCACTCTAGTTCTTTGTTCCCTACTGGGAGGGAAAAATTTCCAACCTCTCTATGGAAGCTTGAGGAGCTGCAATAAGCAAATCCACAGCAGAATGATGTAGTAGGTTAAAACTAAATAATTGAGGGGCCGGCTGTAGCCCAATTGGTAGGGCTCCGTTTTACCACATAGGAGGCCCTGGGTTCGGTTCCCGGGGCCTCCTCGAGTGGGTAGAATGCCTTGAGAAGGCAAGCCCCCGTGAGCAGGGCAAGCCGCCACGAGCAGGCAGGCCGCTGCGCGGTGAGCTGACTCAGCAGGTTGCCGCAGCGAGGGGAGACAAGCAGACACAGAAGAATGCAAAAATGAATACAGCAAGAACAAGCAGAAAGGGAGGGATATGTAATAAAAAATAAATCTTTTAAAAAAACCAAAAAACTGAATAATTGAAGTTTCTGGAAATTGGACTTCTGAATATGTGGGAACCATATTTTATTTTAAATAAATGGCTAAGACATTTCTAAGAACACCTTCTTCTTTAGTGATTTTGAGTACATGTAAATAAAAACAATCTATAATGCAAGTTTGAAAATGAAAACAAAATTTGCATTTCTTAAAATTGATTCCTAAAAAAATATACCAGAGATTATTAAAGAATAGTTGTAGGTATTATACACATAATATATAGCAGTTTAGGTTCTCAAAATGGCAAAATGAATTGAAGGAATTAAAAAATGGAGGAAGCGAGACCTCGAATTCTTTATTTAAGAAATAGAAAAGAAAAACATGAGTTCTACTGGTTTGTTGAATATGCAAACACCCGATTTCATGGTTTCAAAATTATTGTTTTATGTTTGATGGTTTGTTTGTTTTATGTTATGAGTTACAATGCAATTCTTAAATAATTTATTCTGTGAAACTTTAGAAATTTAAAATTTCGGCTCCCACTGATTCCATGAGGTTCTATTGTCAAGTCAACTTTGATAATCTTAAAGTTAATGTATAGGTGTTTATATTGTATATATAAATGCAGTGTAGTATTTGCTTCCTATTGCTGCCTTAACAAATTACTACAATTTTTGCCACTTAAAACAACACACATTTACTATCTCACAGTTTTGTAAGCCATAAGTCCAACATGGGTCCCACTAAGCTAAAATCATGATGTCAGCAAGACTGCATTTCTTATTGAAGGCTCTAGTGGGAAAACCTTCTTCCAGGCTCATTCAGTTTGTTGGCAGAATCCAGTTCCATACAGTTGTAGGACTGTGGTTGCCATTTCCTTGCTGGCTTTTGGCAGAGAGTTGTTCTCAGGCAACAAGGTTGGGTCAAGCCCTCCTGCTTCAAATATCTCCAGCCTCCCATTTTGCTTCATCTCTCCTGCTTCCTCTTCTTCCACATTTCTTTGGCTTCATCTAGAGAAAGTCCTCTGCTTTGAAGGACTTGTGATTGGTTGGTCGCACGTGGATCATCTGGGCTACCCTCCCTGTTTGAAGGTTCACAACCTAAACTATATCTGCAAAGCCCCCTTTGCTATGTATACCAACATCACATCATCGCAGGTTCCAAGGACTAGGGCGTAGAAATCTTGGGGGGTTGTTATTTTGCTTACTCCAGTATGCCTTCTCAAATAGTGTTTTTGTTTGACTCTTTGAAGTATCCACAGAGCCTCAGATATTTTTTACTAGCAAACAATTAAGAAAAACATATAATATGTGCACAATATTTTCATAAGGAAATTTGTAAATCGTACTTATGTTAGCTAACATTGTTTTATTTCTTAAATTACCATCAAATTACTTATGTTTGGTAACTCCCTTTGAAGCAAATGAGCAACATTTATTCTCAATAAAGCTTCCATTTTAACTAGACACATTAGATATCATTAGCACAAATTCATTATAAATTACATTCAGATTTCATACAGGGTTTATTTACCCAGAACTTGTTATATATGAAAAGTTAACTAAGATAATATTAATATTAGTTTTCATAAATGCCCTGCAGTTAACTAGAATCTACTTAATATGAGAAACAATTCTTGCTTTCTTTGTAATATTCACAACGGACAAATTTCTAATCCAGCTTTAGTTTATATTTATTAATCTAACCATTCAACATTTATTTTCATTCTAATGATATATGTAAATTCAGAAGCATAATTTAAAATAGATGGATTTTAAATTTCAAACTTTGGAGTTTTATGTCATTAATTATGCTAAAAGATACATAAATTCTCTATAATTATCCAGCTTATCACTATTTTAATGTAATATCCTCTTTAAAAATGTAATTTGGGTTCTTTTGCATTAGTCCTTGATTCATATTTTATCCAAGCACCACAGTCTTGGATATCCCCTGCAGAGACGGATCCATTCCTAACAAGGGTCTTTTTTTTTTTTTTTTTTTTTTTAAGAACTTGGTAATGATTATAATACTGATGACAATCCCTGTCATTCTTTTTAGGCTGTAGCTTTTCAAGGCAGAGTGGTGTTCCCTGATCCTTCTTAAGCCCCTGTTTAAATGTAAATTGAGGAGACCAATTTACATTACTATTCTAGGCATCCATATGCAACACCAGATTGCAGAAAGAAATATTTGTAAGAACTTATCCCTATATTTATCTTATGACACTCATCACTGTGACACTTCAGTGCTTGAGCAGTGAAACTAGAATCACTTCAATTATCTACCTAAGGGGAAACCATCCTAAACAGACAGAGCTTTGTGTCTTTCTGAGCTGGATTGAGTAAGTGGAGAGGGAATGACTTTTTAGTGCTCTTGGACTAATTAAATAGTGGTTTGGTCAAAGAGGTTATTTGCATTTTTTCCTGAGTGAGTGAGATTAAATGCCTTTAACTGGATTTTGAAAGGCAGAGGGGGCCTTAGATGGCCTGATATCACCTTTTCCACTAGGGAATTTAATTTTAAAAACATTCCAGCTTTAGGTAGATGAGAGGACAGTATCATGGGCAGAAGGCAATTATTAGCAGAATTCAAGGGCAAAGAAGAAAGAGGAGCAGTAAGATCCTCCCTCCAGGCTACAGAAGGTAAAAGATAGTGGGGGGGGGGGGGGGGGGGGGGGGTTTTACCTGTGAAAATAGAAAGTTCCTTTCTCTAATTTTCATAAATTTTTCTGCTTAAACTGAAGTTTGGCCATTTGGTGTCCTATTAATTTAGAATCTGACTGTGGACTTCTTTTTTTTTTTTTTTCTTTTTAGCATAAGTGTAATTGTTATCACCAAGCATCATTATTATTTGAAAACAAAGAAGCCAGGAGAACTAAGCACTACCCTTGCTGATATTCAATGAATAAAGTCTCATTGGTATCACTTAAAATGTAGCATAAAATTCCTGGGTTCAGATCTCTCTGCTTTCCCATTTATAATCTGTGGAACTTTAAATCTCCGGGCCTAACTTTTTCAATCATGAAATTGAGTCATATTACCTAATTCATAGTTTGTTTTAATGGTTCATAGAAATAATGCTTATGAAGTTTTCTGCACAAGTTTGTTACCAGTGCTCAATGAGTGAAAGATGCTATTATTATCATATTATTTATTTTATTGGCTGCTCATGGCAAATCTGTGAAATAGGCAAGGAAGGCATTATTATTGTCATTTCACAGTTGAAGGAACTGAGACTCAGAATTAGTTGGAGGCTATTTTGTATGTTATGGAACATCCATGACGATTTCCAACACTCAGAGCTTCAGTGCCCCACCTAGACATGAAAGAAACGTAATTTAGAATGTCATCTTTATTTGCAGATGTGCATTCTCTTACATGTGTATAACACAATGGTAAGCATGCTGGAGGAGACAGAAAAGCATGCTTGTTATATGCATTGAAAGTCGTCCTACTCAGGTCCTGGTTCTCCTAGGCTCAGAGAGTTGACTCAAAAACATAACCAGGGTGTTGAGGTGGGCATTAATATAAAGCTGCTGCTAACATACATTCTCTCACACATTAAGGTCTTAGTGCTAAAGCTGGTTTCCTCCCTTATTTCAGGGGTTCTTAACCTTTTTTCTTCCACGGACCTTTTTGCCAGTCAGGTGACAACCGGGGACCCCTTACTAAGTCCGCACTATACTGTGTATTATTTAAAAAATATATCACACCTGCACCAACACATCCCCACAAGAATTTTGCCAGTCAGGTGACAACCGGGGACCCCTTACTAAGTCCACACTATACTGTGTATACACTATACACTATACTGTGTATTATTTAAAAAATATATCACACCTGCACCAACACATCCCCACAAGAATTTCCTTACAGTAGTTTTAAAGCATCTTACCTTACCCAGGACACAAGGGCTAGTTAAATCTTAATTTATTTATTTGCTTTTTAAAAATTGAAATTGTATAGGATAGAGCCAAGGTAGCTAGAATTTTTTTTAATTTCAATTCAAGCTCATGGGCCCTTTGTTAAGAACCCCTGCTTCATTTGGTGTTTAGGACAACATTAACATTCCTCATTGCCTCTGATTTTTCCCTATTTTATTTCCTCATTGAATAGACTTTTATTAAAAATAAATGAGTTCTTCCCTCTATATATTTATTTTAGGGTCTCTGAAAAATCCAAATGATTACCTGATTAGCCTTGAGATTGGAAGTATAAACTGTTGCATAACAAATGAAACAGATGATCTTTTTTAAAACCATCACTATCGAAATTAGCTATCATTGGGTCTTTAGTCACAATGTTAATAAGACATTTGAATTTTTCTCCCCTGATATAGAAATTAATTAGTGTCA
Organism: Chaetophractus vellerosus; assembly: GCA_004027955.1. NCBI lineage: Eukaryota > Metazoa > Chordata > Mammalia > Cingulata > Chlamyphoridae > Chaetophractus > Chaetophractus vellerosus. The sequence goes on from PVKH010000681.1 coordinate 11,366, forward strand.
GCTGACAGAAACAAATTATTTTTATTTTTTTAAGTTGTTTGATTAAGGTAAGGAGATTGTAGACAGTTTTCAAATACATTCATTACAATAACACTTTTAAAAAGCTAGCATTAGCTTTTAAGTGGCATGAAGAGATGGCTGAAATTCTTTGCAAATTGAATGTGCTGTCTTTGGTTACAAAGCGTGATGAGGGATGACAATTGTTTTCAACAGCATTTGGATACAGGGAATGAGCAGGTAGATTGAGTCAACTGTGTGTTTGTATGTTATGTGTGAGTATGTGTGTATGTGTGAAAGAGTTGGAGCAGGAGGGAATTAAGAGTGAGAATGAGAATAAAAGCAGGATAAAATGGTACACAAAAAGAATCCAAATATTCCAAAACCCTAATCTCTGACTTCATTCAGAATCCAATGGAACACATACTTTATGTCTCTGGCTGTGCTTTCTTCTCCACTGCTTATCATTTCCCCTCCATTCCATTAGATCTGGTTTAAATCTGTTGGGTAATAAGACAACTCTAGTGAGGTATGTTTATTTTCCTCTCGTATCAATTCAATATGAGGTCTATATAACTGGAAAAATCTGTTTTGAGGCAAATAGCATGACCCACAGCATGAGGTTATACAGCAAATTCAAACAGCCACCTTTTCTGAGCTCTTTCCTTACAGTAGTTTTAAAGCATCTTACCTTACCCAGGACACAAGGGCTAGTTAAATCTTAATTTATTTATTTGCTTTTTAAAAATTGAAATTGTATAGGATAGAGCCAAGGTAGCTAGAATGCCTATTCATCATGTAAATGGTAACAAACAAGGTATTTGGAGATGCACCTCCACAAATTGTTGGAAACATCCATGAGATTGTCTTTATTCCTAATTCTGGATGTTCATAATGTTTTAGAATCCAAAATATCTGACATAGCAGAATAAGCTAAGAATCCAAAATATCTGACATAGCAGAATAAGCTATTTTTCAAGGTATCTCCATGATATTGTAGGGGATATTTCCTCTCATGATAAACTTTGGCTGTATATCTCCATTTTAGAGCTGGAAGCTGGCTTATAAACAATCCAGTTTAACCCACATTTAACAGATATGTTAAATGAGTCATTTAGAGACACAGTAACTTGACTAATTTTGCATAACAAGTAAATGAAAAGTTCTGAATAAGGACAAGTTTAAGTTTCTAAGACATGTCATATATTTGGAAAAATCTAAACATTTTGAAAAATAAAAGAACCTAGTAAGGAAGCCTAAAATGATCCTGAATGAACTAAAATGCAGATGTTCTAATTTGACTCATCTAACAACAGGGATGATTCAACTACTCTTTTCAGACCTATGTGAAGTTGTCCGATAATCCAGTTCTTTCAGCTGTACCTACCCAACATGCCTCTTTATGGTGGATGTCACCTCACAGCTGAGGCAAGTTTATGGGGCACTGCAGTTCCCCGGGTGCTCTTTGTTCAGTGGAGAACGAGAGAACTTCAGTCTCTGGGACTGAATCCACCACCTTTCATCAGTTTGAAATGCATTTTAAATCAATGTCAGGCTGGCTGCAAAATTTATGTCGCCAACTTCACAGTAACTCCAGCTGTCCCACAGTCCTGTATCTATCCTAATTACATATGATAAAAACATAAGAAATGAGCAAAAACAATTATTTTATGCCAAGTTTGAGAAAAGAGATGAAAATGATAAAATTATAAAACTGCAGAATCAAGAGCAATAATCCCAGCTGAGAGAAAAAGAACGAAAACAAACCTTCTGGATATATTATCATAGATGTAAAGAAGTATATACATGTAGAAGCTTTACGTTGCTATACATTCTCATATGAAACTATTAAGGTTGGTTTCTTCTCTGGAGAATGCTGGAAATCTTTCATTTTCTTTTGTCTGGTATTTCTGAAGCCATCTTTTTTAACATCTGAGTTTGGTTAGTCACTATTTCAAACATTATTAGACTGAAAATGTTATTATACAAAAAACTCCAATAAAATGATTTTGCCTTTAGGTCTCAGATTCCACACAGAATTCTTTAATTATTAGTGGAAGTTTGATTGTTCCCATATTGAAACCAGTCTGCTTAGTACTTCTAGTACTCAAATATTTTTGGTTTTAATTTCATGTCACTAATGTAGTCATCAGATTTTACACATTTTGTTCTTTATTATTTCCCTGATTGGTCATTATCAAGCCAGGAGTGGTAAAGTATTTACCAAGTACTGCTTATCAGCTGTTAACCTGCGTGTACAATTTTGCCGAGTGCGGTGCTGCTACATTGATAAATTTGAACACAACCTCATGGCCTGATAATGCCCATTGACTAGGCTTGGCATTGCTAGGAAAGTTGTAGAGTATTTGGTTGTGTTGGAAGATGCTTTAATATTGTCCAAAGTAGAAGGAAAATGAGAGTGGTTGGTTACCAGAGGAGGGGATAAAGGGAAATCAGTGAATAAATAAATCAGGAGAAACAATAAAATATGACTAAAAAGGGAGTAGAAGCCAACTTTCACATCTCTTTGTCAGTTGCTTGGGGACAAAGGGAGGGGGAGTTGGAACAGAATTTATTTAAAACTTCAAAGCAATATAGGGTAATGGTTAAACAAGCAAGTTATGGAGCCAGAATTCCTGGGCTTTAAAGTTTATCTCAGACACTTCCTGTGTTGTGAACAATGGCAAAATGCTTAATCTCTCTAAGTCTCAGTTACTTAACTCTGAAATGGGACGAATAATAGTACCCACCTCATAGATCCTTTGGGTAGGTTCCATGAGATAAGCTATGTCTTGATCCTTAGTCCAGGACATAACCCTCTTGAAATGTTAGCTCCAATTTTATTTAAAAATCAAGGGTATGTTGTGGTTATGGTTGGAGGAGTTCAAAGGAAAACTGTAGAGCAAGAGAGTTTAAAATTAGTTTTTCTGATAAAAGGGATTTGATAAGACAAATGTGCTTTACAATATAAACTTGCTGGAAATAGCTCTGAAAGAGTGTGGGATTGCTATAGCCAATTTTAAGTTGGAGAAAAGTAAGGTTATTACTTTTTAGGTCCAAGTAGAATTGACTAATAGATTCCATATGTAATGTAAGACTATATGCCTGGTCTACTCTTCCCACCTCCCTCTGTTTGCAGAGCGAGAATGAAAAATCTAGTAGAAGGTGAATGGTCATACTGAATAACACAATTTGTATATTATTGTCTCAGGAGATACTGGTGAGACAAGGAGCAGCAGAAGTTGTTGGAAAGGGAATGCAAGTTTTCATCCATCCCATTTATGCCAGAAGAATTTTGGGCCCAGAGCAATGGTTTACCACCAGACTTGGTTTAACCTGAAAAGAACCATGTGCTTTGGTGGTTAAGCTCTTTGATGGAGAGTAAGTAGTAATATACAGGTGCACTTATAATAAGAGGGGAAGTTCCTGTATGGGTTGCCGTTTCCTTATATTTAAAACTGTTGTAAGCATAACTTTCTCACTGGCAGGTTTTAAGAATTAAAATATATCATTTATGAAATAGATACCTAGCACAATATTTGGTACATAGTAGAGCCTTTGGGTAGATTCCATGAGATAGTTCCCTTTCCTTCACCATTTTGGCCCAGCATTTCTTCCACTAGTCTTTTAGATGCTTTCTTGCTTATGCCTTGTTGATGACATCTGGTTGAGAGCATGACTTTTCTTGCCTACAGCTGATAACTGGACTGAGTTGAATAGTGTCCTTCCCAAATTCATGTCCACTTGGAACCTGAGAATGTGACCTTATTTGGAAATAGGTTCTTTGCAGATGCAATCAAGTTAAGGTGAGGTCACAGTGGATTAATATGGGTTCTGAATCCAATATGACACTTGTCTTTACGAAAAGAGAGAAACCTGAACAGAGACATGCACAGACACAGAAGGAAGCGAGCTATGTGAAGACAGAGTTGAATTGTAGTTACTCTGCCGTAAGCCAAGGAACACCATGGCTTATCAGCAACCACCAGAAGCTAGTAGAGAGGCATGGAACAGATTCTTCCCTAGAGACTCCAGAGGGAGTCTCCAGAGGGCCCTGCTGACACCTCCAGACCTATGAGAGAATCAATTTCTGTTGTTTGAAGCCACCCAGTTTGGGGCTATTTGTTATAGCTTCCTAGGACCCTACTACAAAAACCTCTTGCTTTCCCTTGGGCATTTGATGTGTCCTTTGTCTACTCCCTTGATGTTGTAAAATATCGTCCTTTTATATTCCTTTCTTTGCTATCTGTGCTCCAGATCCACTCCTTTTTTTCACCCTGTTCTGTGCTAATAATGGACACCCTCAGTGATCTCCATGCCCTCTGACTTCTGGATAGACTTGGCCAATGGAGGGAGGAAAAACAGTGAGTTTGGGGGATTTATTTCCTCAGTTTTCTCCTCACAAGGTCTCTGAGGGCTGCCTGCATCAGGTCAGGCAGTCCTGTCTACATAGCTCTGTCTCCCCATGCAAACGAATAGCTCCTGTCCTCCTCCCTTCAGACAGAGGGGTAGTTCTCCACTGCTAGTAGCACTGTGGAACTACAAGATCTAAGACAGTTGTAAGTAGTTCCTTTTTAAACTCTCTGTAACTTCCTACTTTGAATGTGCCTTTTCTTTCCTGTTAGGGCCCCGGAATGATGTGCTGTATCTGCACTCAGAAGCTACCATTCTTGATCTGATTTCTCTATATTAATATAAGCATCCATCTTATGTTTAGAAAGTTTTTAGAAATTTATAAGAAAAACCAAAGCCTATTTGATAATACTCACCTCTGTGTAAATCACTCTAGTTTCGAGGTTTCACTGGTCTAACTATTAGGTGCCCAAGTGAGTAAATTTCTCATCTGAAAATACTTTTTTTCATTTGCTAGTATATAAGCTGGAACATTGCTAAAGATATATTTTTTGTGGAATTTGATGTAAAGGGGCTTCCTTTCAAAATCTCTTGTTTAGAATGTAGTGGATGATTGTCAATGGACTTCATAAAGAAGGTGCTCTCACACATGAAATGCCAGATAAGAATTTTAGGGAGGTTTCATGCTCTATCTATGTTTAATATACATTTATATCCCAATCCCAATCATTAGATAAAAGGATAGATTGTTTCAGTAAATTCTAAATGGAATTTGCTACTGTTTTAATTTTTTTAAAATCACTTAATATTCCAAAGATCTGAAATCAACACCTGAATGAAAATGTATTCAAGAATACAAAAATATATAAAAAAAATGGGTTTATCAGCAATTAAATCTCTTCTTTAATTAGATCTGGTTTACACATCTGAGGAAAATCAAATGGCCTTCAGCAAGTACTTTACAAACGTGGATTTTTTATAAGGAAAGGTTGGTGACATAACGATCAATTATAAGAGTGACATACTATTTTCTTTTATCTTCATCTGCTCTGCTAAAATTCAAAGTGCTGTGCTATTTTACAGCCGATCTTTTTGCAGTGCTATTAATGTGTGTTTTATTTGCTAATTAGTATTGGTAGTTCCTCAATTTGTCACCTATAGGACATTAGGCACTGGATCAGAAAAATATCTGACATGCACTGGTGCATACTACCTGCATACAAAAATTATATTTATTATTTCTTCTATTTTTCTAGAGAGTTTGAACAATGATTATTTCAATTCACATATATTTTCTGGGCAAGAGAAATATTAAGACAGTATTTAACATTCAGGTATGCAAATAATTGGATAGCCCTGCTTTTACGATACCCAATAATATCAATATAACACATTTTTATCAAATTCCACAAATATTGTCAAATGTTATCTTTTTTCTAAATATAGTACTGCATAACTGCATATATAATTTGATATTTGTGTTCATCAGCATATATTAAATGAATACACCACATATAATACATGATAAGTTGCAAGTATTTATTTCTTACTTATTGATTTATCCAACAAATATTTATTCAAACCCTACAATGTGCTAGGCACTAGGGATGTAACAGTGAGCTTGACATGGTTGCTGCCCTCATGAAGGTGACATGTAATTAAGCATTTGCTATGGACATGAGAAATTTTCCCCAAAAAGGACACAGCCATTTAGGTTAATTTAAAAATAGAAAGAGGAAAATAAAAGAACTATTGTTCATGGTCTGAGACCTTTTTAAAGCATTGGATTGCCTCTTAAATTTAGAAAGAAACTGATTTCAAATTTAATTAGTAGGTCTTGGGGCATCTTTTTCTCATTCTTATTTTGAATCTATACAGTTCTCTCCTGTTAACAAAAGTTAAATTTCTCCCTTCCTCTGATCTCTAATTTATACTTAGAGTGCATTTCAGCAGCCCTTTTAATGCTTACCACTACCTACAATATTATGTAGTTTGACCTTATTTAGAAGTCATTAAATAAATCTTTGTGATACTTAATTTCCATACATACTTTTTGTTTTTCCTAGTAAATGCGGCCTTTCTTTGTTGCCAAGAAAAATTGTTTCACTTTCTAAATACCATCATCTGATCTCTAGGTTTACATATTATGTGCTGTTTACAGATTAAAAAAGCACACCAAAAAACCTTATTGACAAAGTAACACATAGTCCACTATTACATGTGAAGAAGATACCTGAAAAGACCTGAGCTAGAGAATTCATATGATCAAATTGGCAAAGGACGATTTAGAGACCTCCCAAGATACTGTCAAAGATATTTATTAATTTTACAACCGTCATAAAAAGAAATAAGAAAACAATAATGGAAATATAACAATTAATATGATGTGATAGTTAAAATAAAGATAATAAATTATTAATGACACAGTAAATTGAAAATACGGTAGAAAAATTTAATAGAACTAGATACACTGTAGCCCATAAACATACATTTTAAAAAAATGCATTAAATTGCAATGCTTCCCAGCATGGTCACCCAACTTGAATATCATGCAATGGCTAATGGTTCATTTGATACTTCCTAAAGTTTAGAGAGCAGCAGGGGTTGAAAAATTCATTTGTCATTTGAGCCCTTATGAATGACTAAGAGAAATACTTTCTCATCCACATTCACCAGGCAACTGCAGGAAGAGTAGGAGGCACATGATAAAGGACTGTGACATCCAGCGCTAGAACTGAAAGACTACCGCTGTTGGTGAAGAAGGGAATGTTGTTTTGTGTAGGTGGAGAAACAGTATCTTCTAGAAGGGAAGGCAGGATCCTGGCAGGAAGGAATTTCAGATCACAATATTAAAATCACTGATCCTGACTATAATACAGGAATAACCTTAATTATTCATAGAGTCCATATTCTGCTCTAACCAACCTAATGGTGTTTCTCCCCACCCTGCATGAATATGTTTGCAAAACCACAGTGCCAAAGGTTCTGCCTTTTGTAATTCAACATGGGTGAGCATAATCATTCTGAGGTACGGGAGCTCAGATGTCCTCCAGAATAATTTTTCTTCACTAACCTGCAGTATTGTTTTGACAAACTTTAAATTAAAAAGTTACAGGATATGAATGAAAACTTTCATAGAATTTTCATAAAACCTTAAAAAATTATATTGTAAAAGAAGATCGGAGAGTGAAGTTACTATTAGAGGTTAAAAATGCCTTCTAGAAGAAAAAACAAAGAATACAAATCTATGGGCCATTTTCTTTATGATACTGGTTACCTTGACGACTTCAGTATATTTACAACTTAAAAAAGACGGGTGAATTGCAAAATCTGCATATGATGCATGATTATTTAGATTGAAAATAGGAGAGAACCCAGAACCGAATATCAAATTTTAAAACTTTTTCAAAATACTTAAAATATGTTAAGAACTTTAAAATCCTTGAAATGAGAGTGCATAAACTTAAAAATAATTTTATTGAATATGTCATTCAGTAGTTATATAAAATCTCAAATAGGCTAGCATTTCAATCATTGGCAAAGGCATTTCTGCAAAGTTTGTGAGGTGCAAAAATCCCTGAGATGTATTTTACTGCATGCTTTAAATGTAATGTATAAAACTTTAGTGAGGAGAAATTATAAAAATTATAACCCTATAATACTTTCCATTTTAAAATGAGTTATCTGTATATTAAGTGCTGATGATATAAGTTAAAACTACATAGGGAGAACTTAAATATATGAGTGGGGCACATAATGAGTAGCTTTATTTTGCATTTTCTCTGGCTACATTCATGCATAATACAGATCAATTAATTTTCTAATCCATTAGTTAGAATGGTTTTTCACCTGAATATGCTCAAATTGAAGTCTGGAAATATTTCAATTCAAGCCTGCAGTGGGCTGTTATTTTGCCTCTGCTTCAACCCACAATTTATTACTGAAAGCTAGCCATAGTGTATCTAAGAATGACACTTGTGCATTTTAGTCAAGGGAGTAATATTTGTATATCCTGCTGGGAAGAAAAAAGTTGCTTTTTGATTATCCATCTTATGACAAAGGTACATTTATCCAGAAATGTATAAAAAGAAAGTCCTTGGCATATAAAGGAGACTCCATGAAGCAACATGATGTGTTAAATGTGATGGAATGTAAAAGAACTATGTGCTAAATGTAAGACCCCATGCCCGGGCAAACTTCTGAGAATATAATACTTGTATTTATTAGAAAAACAACATGGGTGATAATGGACTAAGACCATGGAAGCTTCAAATTGCTCAGCATCACTATGAGTGAATGATGAAAGAATTCTTTAATATGCAAACACTTGACCATTTCTGCCAGCAGACATAAAAAAGAATTTTGAAATCATCTGCCACTCTTTGAAAAGATAAATTAATGTTTAAAAAGGAAAAAAATAAAGAAAAGAAGAAAGCTAGGAGAAAGAAAACCTGAGATTAGTACTTTGTAATATTCAACTTTAAGAGCTAAGTCTTGTAAGTGTTTATTGGGTAATAAAATTGAGGAAATAGGTGACAAGTATGCATGGCAAAGAGACTATATTCTGGGTATGGCCCTAACAGCTTTCAAAGTGTATATTTTTTTCATGTTTTTTCTTTTTCTAGAATGCTCTTTTTCCTTACTTGACATTCTCTCAGAAGATTTAGTCCACTTTCAATTTTAACTTCCACCTACATCCTTAGAATCTCCAATTCTGAATTGCTAAACGTCTACTGGACATTTGTACCCAAATGTTTCACAGTCTTCTCAAACTCAATCTTTACCTTCCCCATTCCTTCTATTTCAAAACTTCCTATATTCATTATATTACTTGATGCAACTGCATACACCTTGATAAATAAAATTTAGTAAGCAAAACATGGAGGCACTTGTGCTAAGCCCCATATCAGCAAAACCAAAATCCAAATAAATTGCTATTCACTGGAAATGCCCAGCTAGCCCAAAAACAGAATTTAAATCAGTCAACCAGGTAATGCCAACTCCCTATTCTTACACCAGCTAATTATCTCATTGCTAAGCAACCACTTGCACTAACCATATGTGACAGTTTGAATTTGGTGAATCACAGAAAAGATTATACCTTTGAATTAACCCATTCTTGTGGGTGTGAGATCCTTTGATTGCATTAGATTCAGTTAAGGGAACTTGATTAGGTCATTTGATTGGATAGCTTTTGATTGGACTATATCAGTGAAGCATGACTCAGGTTGGGCCTCTGCCCTCTTTCTGAGTCTTATATAAGCTGAGAACATACAAATAGACATGCAGAAAAGGGAGTTCGGCCATTTTGACCCAATCATGTGTAAGAGAGGAGTCCAGCTGCATAAAGACAGAAAAGCCCCAAGATAAGGCCCAGGGAGAGATGCCTGATTGCCCACAGCTGAGCTTGAGGAGAAAGTAGAGAGAGACCAGCAGAACTTCAGGATCTGCTAGAAGTCAACCTTGGGTGAGAAAGCATCTCTGATGATGCACTGATTTAGACATTTTCACAGCCTTAGAACTGTAAGCTTTTACCCGAAATAAGTCCCCTTTATAAAAACCAACCTATTTCTGGCATTTTGCATTGACAGCCTTTGGAAAACTAACACCACATTCAGAAATGTTTTCTGCATTAACCAATGAAGATGTTCTCTCAATACACTCCCTTTTTCTGTCTATAAAGGCCTGTTGCTCTCTTTGTTCAGCAGAATTCCTCTCTACCTTGTGGTGATTGGAATCTCCCCAATTCAAGAATTGATTCAATACAACTCACTGAGATCTAAAGTTTTCCCCTAGTTTTCATTTTAACAAGCTAAAAGTATCAAAGTCAAATTTTGCTCACCTCTTTCATAACTCCCTAAATCCAATCCATCGGCAAATTCTTTCAATTATACTTTTGTAAAAATTTACCAAGCCCACCCTGTCACTTTTTTCCCCCAACAATCATTGCTCTAGTTGAAACTTTCATCATTTATTTTTAGATGACTGCCGGAGTTTCTCAGCTGCATTTGGTCTCTTCTTTTCTCCAACACATGTTCCACATAACTACCAGTAAAATTTCCTAAACACATATAAGCATGTCTCCATCCATCTTTCTCAGAAGCTTTAGGTGGCTTCCAAATTCCTAAAGAGATGGTCAAAACTCATCATGTAGCATATACTCCTGGGACACTGGATTCCATGGTCATTCCATGAGAAAGCCATATTTCTATGACTCTTTTTCTTGGCTCTAGCAATTTCCTCTGCTCAGAACTACTTTCTTCCCAATAGTTTATAGTACTTGTAGAATTTCTAGCTATCCTTTAACACCTCAATCAAATGTCACCTCCTCTGTGAGGTCTTTGCTGACTCTCTTGTTCAACTAATTTTTCTTATACTCTGTTAAAACATGAACCATCTTGCTTTAGAATTTTTAAAAAGTCTATATCTTTCTCTGTTCCATTATTTCTTTTTGAATTATTCTTTTAATCTTCCTCCTCTCCTTTTACAAAGTCTATGAGATTCTGAAGACTTTGGAACTTTGTATAACTAGTGCTTAGCAAAGGATCCAACACATGGTAGAATCTCAGGAAATATTAATAAATGAAATGGAAAAATCTTAGAATGAGAGGAAGAAGTCAAAATAAGGATCTTAAAGATTTCAATACTTACTGTGGACTGTGTGAAAAGTTGTTGACAGGAATTTGTAAAATAATTTCTTAGTGTTATTGAAGATCAACCTGGAAACCATCTCTTCATTATGCATATGCAGCATTGGAAGAATGTGTCACAGGGAAACAATGGGAAAAAGAGAATTTAAGATTCTGGTAACAGTATGGTTGAAGTATTATCCAAAGTGCCCCATAGAGTAGTAAGATAAATGAATGAAGATTGAGCAATTGATCAAGCTGAGCCTGAAACCATAAGCATTCTCCCCTTACATGAGTTTCTAGAGAAGTGGCACTATCATGGGAAATCTGGTGTTCATATAAGGTGAGGAGGGGAAATAATGTTCCAATCAAAGATTTACATGGCCTTCAAATTTCTTGGCAAACAAATGGAAGTGTTAGAAAAATATGGTGGCAAAAAGTTATAGAAAATCATAATTTGGATCTAGATTTTGATTGGAATGAGTAAATTAATAGATGGAGAGATATAGCATGAACATTGTAATTGAAAGGATGGATCCAGGATCCAACTGAAAGTTTTATTAAATGCCGGCTAGCTTTGTGCACCGTCCTATATGTAACAGATAAGATGCTACCACGGCAAAAGCCAACAACTTTACTTGGGCTCTAAATGTCATCCCTGTCCTCCCACTGAAGGAAATGACTATAACAAATGTCACTGCTCTCTTGACTTTTTTTCCCCCAACTGGGTCTTTCCCATTAGCATAAAAATATTTTCCCATAAAAAATCAAATTTCTCTTTACCTACTTTACCCTCCTTCTACCACTTTATTTCCCTCCTTCCTGTTATTGCAAAAAAATTATACTCACTCTAATTCCAATTTTCCATTGTCTCTGAATCAACCCAATAAGGTTTTTGCTCCCCTGATGCAATTGAAACTCCTCTCTTCAGGTTCACCAGAGAACTCTGAGCTGTTATATCTAACAATGTCTGGTTTTCCTCTTAATTGATCTATTGGTGTCTTTGATATATTTGCTCACTCCCTCGTCACTGAAACACTTTTATCACTTGGATTCCAGGACACCACTCTCCCTTGGTCTTTCTATCAACTTACTTGATGCTGCTTCCTGGACTCCTATGCTGGTTGTTGGTTTCTACTGTAAGCTTTTGAGCACCAAGGGATCAGTCATTAGATCTCTTTTGCTCTTTCTATATATTTTTCTCTTATTAACCTATGCTCACTTGCTATATTATTATATTCACTCCAATTACTATCTACCACTAATAACTCTCAAATGTATATTTTCAGTCTGAATATCCACTTTAACTATAGACTTAAATGTATACTTTCAATCTCAACAAGGATGGGCAGTCGGCATCTCACACTTATTATATTCAAATCCACATCCTTGATCTTCCTTCTCAACCTACTCTTCCTGTAGTGTTTCACATCTTAGCTAATTGTAATTCTGTTCTTCCAGTTGCTTAGGCCAAATTTATCGAGTAATCCATGGCCCCTCTCTCCTTTTTTTCCACTATTTTTAAAGAAGTTTTAGATTACATAAAAGTTATACTATATAAGACATATATTTAATGAGTATAGTTCTAATTATAGAATCAAATAAAAGGGGCAGAAGACCTATGTATAGGAAAACTATAAATGAGTCTAATGGGGAGATAGATTATCATACATTCCAAGGTAAGGGCCACAAATGAGTTTTTGCAGCTAAGAGATTTCAAAATGAGTCGGGAAGTCATTCCAGAGGTTGCACTTATGCACATCTCAGGAGGATCTCATTGACTGCCATAGTGAACAGTGCCTCAAGCAGGGGTGTTCCTGGGGGCTCTAGAGACTTCTGGACACTATAGGCAGGGCAGACCGCCCCTCTTTTTTTAAATTACACCCCACATACAATCTGCTAGCAAATTGTATTGGTTCTACTGTTAAAATACTTCTCAAATCTGACCACATTTTACCATACCCACTAAAACTTCCCAGGTAAAAGCCAAAGACATCTTTGATCTGATAGGTTGCAATGATCTCATAGTTAGTTTTTGCCTCATATCAAACTATTGTCAGTATAGCAGTCAGATCTAACCTGTTTAAATGAATTTTAAAAGCCTAATGCTCCTGTACACCAAATCCTCCAATAACATTTTATTATCCCTCCCATTTCCTCTCTGATTTAATCTAATTAAACTGTTTCCCGCCCTTACTGGCTTAAATCTAGCCACACTGGATTCTTTAGATTTCCTCAAACACACTAGGCAAACACCTGCTTCAACATTTTTGTACTTGTAGTTTCCTCTGTCTAGAATAATCTTCTCTAAGACATTGAAATAATTTGCTTTCTTACGTCCTTCAACTCTGTTCAAATATCAGGCATTCATGAAAATTCTAAAACCATCCACCTTTCCCTGTCCTTGCTTTAGTGCTTCCCTTACCACTTACTGATTGATCAAGCACTTAGACAGTATTTTCTATGAGCCAAGCACTATTCTAAGCACTGCAGAAATATTAACTTATTTAATCATCATAACAACACTTTGAGCTCAACAATATCAACAGTCCCATTTTACACGTGAAGAAACTAGAACTCATAGAATAAATTACCTTTCTAAGAGCACAAACTGATAATTGGGGTTCAGACTCAGGTGTCCTAACTCTATAGTTTGTACACTTAAGAACCACACTAGACAGCCCCTTACCACACAAACATTCCATATATATTACTTATCTTTTTGTAATCTTTGTTTCCCCAAATAGAATGTAAGCTCCACAAAGGCACGGTTAGTGCCAGTTATATTTAGTTCTATAATCCCAGCACCTAGAATAATTTCTGGCACACACTAAGCTAGAAACTGACTAGATAAATGTCACTTACATGAATGAATAATGAATGAATGAATGAAAAATCAGCCTCTGTGCTGGAGACTAATCCAATGTATCTGGAGGGATGCCATAAATGTTATGAAACATTCAGAAGACAGTGAAGTGCTAAATTTTGGTGAACTGTGCACTGGGCTGATCAAAATGTGGCCACTTTGCGGCTGAGACATATCAAAATTAGGTGTAAGACAGAAGTGGCAGGGTTCTGTCTTTGATGTGAATTCTGGGAAGGAAAAGATTTGTGCAGGGAGGAGAAGGTGGCGTAGGTTTCGTTCATCTCCTGATAGTTGATACTCTTTCTAGTCACACCTCAACTCCTTGAAAGAATAATCTACAGTCTCCACCTTCTCACCTCCTACTCTCTCTTCAGCATGTTGCAGTAGGGCTTCTGACCTCACCAGTCAATGGAAATTGCAACAACAAAGGTCAATCTCTTATTTGGCCTCTTACAATAAATACTCTCCTGATTTGTTTTCTTGCTTCCACTATAATCTCTCTAGTTCATCTTCTCTGTCACCACTAGCTTTAATTTTCTAACCTCAAGTTAGATCATATTACTACATTACCTAAAATAATCATTGTTTCCTTATTGCCTTTAGGTTCAGTAGTTAAATTTTAATGCGTGGCATAAAGGATCGTTAATGGTCTGGCATCCCACTTACCTCTCAAGCCTCATTTGACATCACTTTCTTCCTAGAACCCAGTACTTTAATTGTATGGGACCTCTAATAGTTCTTTGAACTGAACATTGTTCTGCTATTTCTTGTAATGCCATCTACATCTTTGGCCCCAAATGAATCTTATCAAACATTATTTTCTTAACTCCTCCAGGCAATTATTTAGAGTCTTTCTTTTATGCCTTATATACCTTGGACCTATGTCTTCTAAAAGAACAATCAATTTTTTAATATTTGTCAGTTTGAAAGTAAGAGTTTTCATCAATTTTTAAGCTACCAGAAGATAAGCAACACGCACCCACACAATGCTTGGAATATTATATTTTTTGAATGAATGAATGGCAAGGATGATGCAATAATTTACTGGCAAAAATGGTAAGGGATATTTGTATGGGGACTACTAGCAAAGAGGCTAGGATATGCAGTATGGGGCATGTTACTGGAAGTTCTTGAAGTCACAATGTTGTAAACAATAACTATTATTTTAGCCTGAAAGTTTGATGTTTTTAAAGATGAATATGGCAGAGGAGTACATAATGAAATTGAGGGGCTCAAAATTGTCCAGGTGGAAAAAAAAATTGCAATAATGTAATTGTGGAATGATGAGGGATGATGAAAGATAAGAAAAATAAAGGTGCCATAAAATGTGAAAGATGAAAGGATGGGAATTGTCAACAGGGATATAAGAGAAGGAAAAGTTAAACAATACTCTTAGTTTTTAGCCTGAGATACTAGCGAATTAATGGTACCAGTAAGAGAAATAGAGATGTGAAGGAATGGGGGCTTATTTTGAGAGAGAGAGAAAGAGAGGGAGAAATATAGACAGCAAAAGGAAAAGATACTAAGGGAACTAGAAAGAAAGAATGAGGAAGAAGGAAAGTAGAAAAATGTGTATATGAGTGAGGGGGAGAGCAAGAAAAGGAATGTGATAGGTGGATTGCAATGGGCTCATGTGTGGTGCTGAACACAGGATGAAAGTGGAAATCATGAGCTTGATTTCTGCTTCAGTACTTGACCCTAACTATCTGGACTGCCAAATAACACTTCAATTAATCCATCTGGTGTTTATTTTCCTCATCTATAAAATGAAACTTGGATTTTTTTGAAGCTTATAAATGTATGATTAAGTCAATTTTGATTGTATAGAGTTAGAGGAGAATATTGGAAAGTCACACCTGGATATACTGTAGCATTACTGAATACAGGGCTTGCTCAGGTGCAATTCAGAGCTGGAGATAGGATTGAGAGTCATGGCAGAGACTGCCATGTATTCACGAGACTCATTTCCATTTCCTTCTCAGTATACCTTGATGCTGCACTTTTAGTTACTTTATGTGTAACTACATCACTGAGCTTTGGCCAGTGAAATACAGGCTCAAAATGATGGTGCCATTTCCACTCTGAGTTAAAAAAAAAAGAAAAAAAAAAGAATGCCAAAGCAAAAGTAAACCCCTATAATCCTTTATAACCTTGATCTGTATTTATAATCTACTAGTCAGATGCAGAGGTTCTAGGGAAGAGTTTTGAGATCCTCACAGATGGTATGAGCCAATTGGAGGAGAGCCACCCAGGAGACGTGACTGACTAGGAACAGCTGAGTGGGATCTTTGCATAAACAGTCAAAAAATTTAGGGGTTGTTTGTGCTAATATTTGGCCTTCCTTGACTAACACAGGAATTATACATGTAGAAGGGATGGTTGAAGATAGTGATTCAAACCTTTGTGGGACTCAGGAGAAAGTTTGAAGCATAAAGAATTTAATGGCAGTGTACTGAGAAACACTATTGAGGGGTGTAAGAGAACAAAAAGTCAACCAAGGAGAGAAAAGTAGGTAAATAATTTGTTTGTTCATCATCTCTGAAATCAAGGCAGAAAAGAATCTCATGATAGAAATAAGTCAAGATCAGTTAAAGAAATCCCATTTTGAATTATCAGAAAGAGGTTATTGCTAAATTAACAGAACATAATTGGTAGAAGTTTACTTAAAACAGCAGAAATGTGAGCCCCTTTGAAGATGAAAACATAAGAGCCAATGTGGAAAGGTTAATTGAAGAAGCTATGGAGAGGTCTAGGCGTTTAAATTATCATCGTAAATGGAAAGTAATAATACTTTATAGTATAGGTAAATGGCTTAGATTAAGAGAGGAAGGGAACTTATCTTTGAAGGGAAAGATAAGGGGATAGAAAACCATTCTGTCTATAAAACATGTTTTATGTTTCATTTCTTTAAGATAAAAAGAAGCAATGTTCTGATTGAACCTGGGAATGGAAAATAACATTTACATTAGGTATTATGGATTGGAGCTGTCTGTGGAAGGATATTGAGAGAATCCCCAAATCTTCTTGCTGTGACCTCTGGCAGTTTCCAGTTACAAACAGAAATGTGGAATTAAGGAAGAAGAAAAATTTACAATTGACATGATATATTTTCTGGCCATTTAAAATACATCCATCTCTTCCAATTCTAATTAGGTAACTAATTTGACTTGGCTAACTCTCTTTGTATGAAGAATCATGGACAAATAGTACAAAAGACATTTTCTCTTTTATCAAGTGAAATGTCCAATAAATGGCAGTGATAAGAAAAGCAATCCTTAATGCAATGTCCTTTTAGTTAAGCACAGAAAGCTAGTTAGTGAATGATGGTAGACCACAATCATGACCTATTCTTCTATTTTTTTTCTTAGTAGACAACCTTAATAGGCTGCTAGTTAGATGATAAAAATAGCACACTTGGTAGAGGAAAGGTAGATTCAGTAACACTGAGCCTTTCTGGGCCTTAGTCCATCATGTAGATGAGGGTGACTAGATTCTCTAATCACCGAGGTCCATTTGAGGTATAAAAGAAGTATAATTCTAGAACTCTAGGGCACCTTGTTGATTTAAACTTGCCCAAAAGACTACTCAGTCAGAAGAAAAAATACATAAGCAAGTGAACCTTTTCTGATGTTAGAGGAAAGAAGTAAAATATAGTGTATTTTCTGGATTAAGAAAAGCAAAGGCAGTAGGAAGATTCCCTTCTCCTCCGTTCTCTCAGGCAAGGTCTAAGGACTACTTCCTTCACATCTTAAAATGCCTAGCAGCAACCTAAAAGCTAACACCAGTTCTGAAAATGTCATTATTCCGTTTCTCAGGTTAGAACTGAATGGCATTTAAGGAAATGCTGTGGAGAGGAAAGACACAAATTCTTTATCTGTAGACAAGAATAAATATGATAAATGCTGTCACATTTGTTTTCTAAGTCAACCCTACAGTGGCTTGAGCAATATTACAATTTATGTGCAAACTTGAGAACTAGTAGTGTTGGTATTCATGATAGAGCACAATGTCTCCTTAAAGCCAAATAGGATTTCCAGTAATATTTTGCATGGCATAAGTACTGTCTCAGAAACTGACTCCTGTTTTGCTGCAAACTGGTTATGTCAACTCCAAAAATTCTTGTGTGTATGTTGATATGGAGGCCATAATAGCTTAGTGCAAATAAGACTTCCAATGGTAATCAGGTAAAATCACTGTTACAATGCATTTAAGAAAAAATATTGTTTAACATAAATAAAAGGGGAATTTTGTTAAGAAATTCTGTAACAGCAGTATTAGTCCTATAATTTATTAAACAGACATCTTTTAGCATTCACCTTAGCAAAAAAAAAGTGGTCAAGTAAGAGAAGACGGCAACCTTGAACACCTTGTTTTATTCTTTTTTGTGGTTTTGAGAAAATGTTATAAACCTTGGTAGGGAGGAGATCAAAAGGTTAGAGAAAGGAGATAGAAACATTCTCTTTTCTGATTAGTCTCTGATAGGGCAATTAAACATGAGCTAAAAAAGTAGAATTTTTCTTTTTCTCTTTTTTTTTTGGGTGGGCGGGGATATGGCATGCTATGTAACAATCCTTTTGAATGCTGCTTTACAAGTTGAAATGCCTAAGGTCTCTAACTAATTGGGATACCTTTGATTGGGACCCATGTTGGGATGGCACACCTTGTTGAGGGGACTGTGTGCAGTGTAAGACAAGCAGTGAGATACCTTTTACACTTTCATAATTTCTCTGTGCATTTTAAGTTTCTGCATAGGTCAATTAACCCTTTCATCTATTATTAAGCATTGGCTGGATCTGCCTCTATTTGTTGAATTTGTTTCATTTCTGACATAACTGATGTGCAAAATGGTTATTCCCCACCTGATTTATGGATCTGTACTTTGGCCAATACCATGATCCAGGGACCCATGTTATGGGGCAGGGCACAGGAAATGTTTGTTCAGTCCCAAATCACTAAAATCAGTCATGAAAAGGAGCCATCTCTATTTCAAAAGGTGTCTAGGTGTGGTTTGAGTGGGCTCTATCTCAATATTAAAAGGTGGAACAACACCTGATTTAGGTTTAGGAGACTTGATTCAAATCTGGAAGCTACTATTTAAAGCTAGACAAGTCACATAATCTCACCATGCCTTTGGTTTTCTCATCTGTATAAAAAGGAATTAATAGTATTTATTCCTTTAAAGTTGTTAAGAAGCTTAAAGGAAAAAAAATTATAGGAATTTATTTTGCACCATACCTCTCATGCAGAAGATGGTCAATCTAAATCTTGAGGAAGTTCAGAGTAAAGAAGCCATTTTTGTAAAGAATATATAAAGACCTGGTTCTGCTGGGACAAATTGTGTCAGTTTTGGGTCGAGGCTAGAGAAGTATGGAGGAAATATGGTCACTTGGAGATGGACAGAAGAAGTGGAGGCCAAAGTAGAAGACCCTAGGAAGATTTTGGAGTCAAATTAGGAAAGTTTGGGACAATGAGTAGAAAAGTTCAAGCCAGTCAGTAGGGCGTCGCTAAGTGGAAACAAGAGAGATAATGGGATTTTGACTACAAGACTGGAAATAGCTCATAACTGACAACCATTGGGTGGATCTATAAAGAAGCAGAAGTATCGCTTGTGACTGGGTGTTGGGACTGAATAACCTCTGGTTCTGGTTAAAAACAGCTTTTCAGGTAAGGGACAGTATGGCCAGTGGGTTTAAGCTGTGCAGAGAGAGAGAGAGAGAGAAAGGAAGAAGGGCAGGGGGCGGGGGGTAGGGAGAGAAAGAGAGAGAGAAAGAGAGAGAGAAGACGGGGCCCTTCTAACATTGATAATAGCAATAAAGTGCAGTGTACCCTGGGAGTGGGTTTCATAGTTCGCACGTGCTCAGATTAACTCTCCCCATTTCTGCAAGATCTTATGTAACAGAGATTGCTCAACTAGAGGTGACTTATTCTGAGTTAGAGACAAGTAACCTCTAGGACTGTCTTCCTGAAAACTACTCTTATCCCCGGTGTTAGGTGGTGATTGGCCACATCTAAGTAAACAGTTTGACATAATGGTTAAACTTACACACCTGTTAAAGTCAGATAAATCTAGTTTCAAGTCCCTGATCTACCATTTATTAGCTAAGTAAATGTAGTCAGTTTGCTTAAATGTCAACAGTAAAATGGGGATATTAAAATGGAGTAAGATAAAGTTTTAGATGTTCCTGGCATTTTTTTTAAATTTATGTTTTATATCAGTGTTACAAGTTACACTGATAACACAAGATAATAACAAAAATAGCGGTAATTCTGCTTTGGTCCATGGTTACACTGCCCCCTTATTTTTGTTCATTCCTCAATCTTGAGGGTTTTGAGATGATGTCTGCTCTGACTGCTTCAGGCTGAGAGGGGACTTAGATATTATAGGGCAGAGGAAAGGAATTGATTTGCTTGTAGTTGAAGATGCTCCTTGTTCTTGGGATGGGGCTTGTCCTTCACCATCATTCTGTCAGTTGTGCAGGGCAAGCCCAAAGAACTGGAAAGTAGGAGCTGGCTACAACTCTGCTGTGTTTTAGGGTTCAATTGGCATAACTTTTTACTATTACATTTTGAGAAATGGAACAAATATATAAGAGACAATGACTACTCATTTAAGTGTCATCCTGTTCTTTGTAATTCTACAGATTATGCCTGTCTAGAATGTGGACATTCCAAGTGATAGAACATAATTTCTTAATTTTCATTGTTTATTCTTTAATGATAGATAATATATAATGGCAATATTCCCAGTTGCCTTTGATTCATTTGATTGTACCTGGTGCAAAGGCATCTGTAGAGCTAAATCCTATCTGCCAATACAAACATTGTCTAAATATATTTTTTATGAAATTAATATTGTTTATCAATGAAAACATTGATGGGTAACAATGATAAAATTAAGTTTACTAGCCCATTTGTTTTCCTCTTTTCCTTTCTTCTTTCAGACGTTTCTTAAGCATTCCTATCAGCAGGAAAAAGGTGAGGATCCCACTGGCACAGGGTAAGCCTCATAGATAAATGGCATATATTGAAAAATCTGTTGACTTACCATCTAGTGACAGTCACCCAACCTTCCTCCTTACTAGTTGAATCACCAGAAGTTGATTAATAGTTGAAGAAGTAGAACCTGTTATGATGTAATAAATAAACATTTTTATGAACTGCAGTTGAGAATGAAATTGGTGAAATTTTTTTTCTGGAGGGCAGTTTGGTACTTATATTAACAATCTTAAAATATGGTTACTCTTGGACCTAGCAACCACACATTTATGAAATTATTCCAAGTAAACAATCAGATAAATGTGAAAATGTACACGTACAAGGATATTCACTTCAACATTGTTTAAAAAAGTACAAACTTGGAAAACTGCCTAAATGGGACCTGGTTATGGTACTCTTATAAGACAGAATAATTTTTCATCTTATGCTTTTCTGCAATACTCTAAACATGTTTAAATTTTGTAATCATTTAAACATAATTCGAATACAGAAAGCATGTCTTCTTTCTGGAATTTTGAATATCAGCAGAGCTGAGTTTTTTTACCCATTTGTTTACTCCTCTATACATACCACCAAAAGGATGCCTATCCAAAGTAAGGCTCAATGAATGTCTAGTTATTGAATGAATACTTGCTTTGTTCTATTTCCTCAAACATTTTCAGAGATACAAAATTATTGAATACTTAAATTTTATTGTGTATTGTGAACAGTGCTTTAAATATAACAGCAAACAGGTAAAGACCTGTATTTTATATTTGTCAGAGTGTTGGCTGAGGTAAAGACTTGTAGTTTATGTTTGTCATAGTGTTGGATGCACACCATCTCCTTCTTTTGTGGAATGTCTTCCCTTTTGAGACCTGTCTCTCCAAGGTAGATGCCAAAACTTAATTTTCAAACTTCCTTTATAACTAGGGTCCAAGAATGTGATCTAGGTTTCTGATCTAGGAAACATATGACAAGAAGAAGGAGGTACAACACGGAACCCGTTTTTTCTGGGAAATGTGGCAGGGTGATAGCCAGTGTTGCAAAGGTTCCAATGGTTGCATGTTCAAATCCAAACAGGCAGGAGAATCTATGGTGTCTGTTCCCGGCAAGCGTGGAAAACTGGGTCCTGTTAGCAATCTTCTTGTCATTTGGCTGTGGACCCTAAGAAGCAGAAGATCGTTGAGGATGACTAGATAGCAAAAAAGAAAATGTTAAACTTAAATTTAAATTTAAAAAGGCTGCCATGACCTATTGACCCTCCACTTCTCTTCTCAGAGTCTAGATGGGGTCACCTTCCTGTAGAGAGGCCCATCGCCCACCCACTGCGGGGAGAATCACCCGCAGATGACACATCCTCTCCACACCCCGATCAGAACCACAACCTGGATTTGTAACAGGGGGGGGGAAGAAGAACCAACATTTCCAAGGCCCTGATTTTTTCATTAAAAGTATTTTAAAAATTAAAATTTGTTTGTATTTTTATTTACATTTTATATTTATGTACATATTGTTAGGGGTCAGGCATTTTTAATGATCTTGGATGACATACCAGCTCTAAGAGTGTTGCCTGTCTTAGCTCTGGCTTTACTTGTAGTGTGATCATGTTCATTATAAAGTCAAAGGAGAAAAAACAAACTTGTAAAAACAGCAACAAAAAAATACAATCTTATTCCATCCCAGTAACCTTTTCTGTATATGTACTTAGCTGTATGAGATGGTTAAAAATGCCAAAGGCCAAAACTTCATTTTGTCTATGAAGTTTGATGTATGTGTGAAACCATGTCCAATAATAAACCAGAAGTTTATTTTAAAAAGCTGTACCTGGTTGGACAGCTTCCAACAATTTTCTGACCTTCCCAAAGGTTCTGTAAATTGTCTAATATTGTTCAAGAGTATGTTTTCCTTTCCTGCGTGAGTAATAGTACACCCAACAGGGCACTATCCAAAGATTCTGTCTTCCACTTCAACAGAACCACCCACTCCCATGGCTTCACCAAATACTGTGCCACTACCAAATCTCCAGTTTTAGGTACCTTTTTGTTCATCCTTTTGTTCACTACTGTATGCTCAATAGGTAGCAGAACACCTTTGATCACCATTTATTTCTCCAGATCATTCTTTCAAGTTCTAATTCAATTACCACTCATGACCTCACTTTCCTCCTTAGTTGGTTTATTCTATGGTCTGTTATTATAAGCAGTGATTTATATTCACTCTAAACTACCCTACCCTTCTTTTTCCATCAAACTCATCTGAAGATATCCCATCCTGGTTATATGCAACTCTCTTCTAATTCATGCCAGCACATTAACAGCTACATGTGACTGTATAAAACACACTAGCATGCTTACTGATTTCACTTTAAAATCCACACCAAAAATGTTAAAAAGTACCCTTTGTGCTGTCCAGCCAGCCGAATATATCTCTTTAGTCAACTTCTTCTTGCATATCTGAGACACTTTCAGACTATGTACTTCTCATCTTCCTCTGCTCCATCCCCTCACAACCACCGCTTCATTCCTATAGGATTCAAAAGAGACATCTCACATAGTTGCACTACTAAATTTACTATCCCACCTACATCTGAGCACAAGTACTCTGCATTCCCTCCTGCTGGTCCCAGGAAAGCCAGCTTATTTTTCTGTACCCTAGATCCCACCCTGTCTCACCTACTAAAGAACATGGCAATTGGCGGTCCTTAACCCTACATCATCAAAGTGTTCCTCTTAATTGAATCATCCCCACCACTATTAAATATGTTATAATATCTTCTTCTAGTAATAATTATCCCTTGACCTCACTGTCCACTCCAGGGAAGTGACTGTTCCTCTGTCCTCTTCTATAGCAAACTTCCTTAAAAGAGTTGTCAATATTCATTGTTTTCATTTACCTGTGTCTTTAACCACCCTAGGACAAGCTGACATAATTGCCTTTCATCTGGACCACAGCAGAAGCCTCTTAGATGGTTGTCCTGCTTCCTCACTGACAAGCCTACACTCTATTCACAGCAGCTGGAGTGAACTTTTAGAAATGGAAATAAGGTCAAGTCACTCCTTGCTCAAAATTACCCAGTGTTTTCATCCCACTAAAATAAAAACGAAAAGTCCTTGCCAGAGCTTACAGTAGCCTGAGTTGGCATCTCACGTCTACTGATCTCATCTTCTACCTCTCTCACCCTC
>PVKH010000682.1:0-35382 GCA_004027955.1 Chaetophractus vellerosus
AAAGAGAACAATTAATTATGTTCCCTGGGTTTGGGGCTTGAGCTAGTGAGTGGATAATAATGTAATGGGGGAAATACAGGGGGAGGAATTGTGGTTGGAAGAAGGAAATCATGATTTCTGTTTAATCATGTTAAATGTAGGAGACTATTAGAAATCTTAGTGAGGATTTCAATTAAAGAGTTGACTATTTATGAATTTGGAGCTCATGGGAGAAGGAAAGATGTAAATTTGAAAGTAATCAGTGTATTTAAAACCATGAGACTGGATGAGATCACCTAGGAAAAGAGAATGTAGGCAGAAACAAGGACCGAGGACAAAGCCCCAGGACAGTGTGCTATTTAGAAATCTGATAAAGGAGAAGATGCTAGAAAAGGATAAGAAGGAGAGAACAGAAGGGTCAGAGGAAACCCAGAAGACTATGACCTCATAGTCATCAGACAGGAGAGGAGAGTGTTTCAAGAAAGGAGTGAACTGCTTTGTTGAATGCAGTTAAGAAGTAAAGTAGAAAAAGGTCCAAGAAGTGTTCACTGGTTTTGGCAACATAGAAGTCATGGAAAGAAACATTTTCAGATTTGAGTTTTTTTTCCCTTTTTTCCCTTTGATCCCTTAAATCAATAATTTAAATCAATAATTTAAATTATTGATTTAAAATCAATTATGGAACAAAGAAGCATATTAAATAAATAATAGCATTTCAACATTGCAAAATCACCCAAAAGATATTGCATGCTCTGGAGGCATGAAAAATTATGAATAGAATCTCTCCTTGTAAATACAGTATGTAAGGGCAAAGAAAAAAAATTAAACCAGATTATTTTGGTTGCTATAAACAATGTCTTTTTATGGTGACTGTTTTAAGTCTCAGTAGGATATCCTGGACAATACCGAAATGACAACCTATTGGAAATGCTTGGAAGGGAAGTCTTACCATAAACCCTTTCACAGTTTTTGGAATTAGGAAGAGTTTCACCTATCCAATTATTTCCATGATCCATTTATTCATTCAAATAATACTTTGTTATGGCTACTGTAGATGAGACACCTGCTAAGAACTGTAGGAAATGCATAAGTAAAAGTATCTTTGAGCCGATGAATATTTTCCAAACATTGAAGGGGTCTATTTTGGAAGTTTAAGCTTGTGAATTATATATGTCTTATATATATATGCACATATATATAAGAAGATGCCTCTGTTGACATAGCCTAAAATTTCTATACCTACAAAACCTCAGAATATGTTTATCTCCTCAATTAAATTTGATTATTGCTTATATTTATTTATTAGTTAAATAGACACTCACTTTCTGAAAAAGGCTTGATGGATTTTATGTTCCAATAAAAAAAAATTCCAGTGATACTTTTTTGATGATATGGCCATGTCAGGATTTTGTTTCTTTTCAGTTACTTTGCTTTGCTAGAGCAATACTGTAGTATGTAAATGATACTCTTATGGTTTAGGATGAGGTGTAAACTTCGTATTTTTTAGTTCCTCCAGTCATTAGCCCCCATCCCAAGGAACATGTCATTGCTCTGGATAAGCCCATTACCCTACCATGTGAGGTAGATGGTCTACCACCACCTGACATTACGTGGCATAAAGATGGGCATACAGTTTTGGAATCAATCCGCCAACATATCCTCAGCTCAGGGGCTCTACAAATAGCATTTGCTCAGCCTGGTGACACTGGCCAGTACACATGCATGGCAGCTAATGTGGCAGGATCGAGCAGCACCAGCACCAAGCTCACTGTCCATGGTAAGTTGTTTGCATAAATGATTTCAGTCTGTTGCATTACAATGGCAAAGAGAAAAGACCACTATAGGCAAATATGGTGGAAATCAAAACTATGCAAAATGAGTAATCCAAAGCTGTGTGTGTGTGTTTGTGTGTGTGTGAAGGTTCACTTGCCCATGATATGTTTTCTGTAGGCTGTGTTTATCTGGGTGTGCACATATGTGTGTGAGAGAAAGAGTGATTTTATTAATATGGGTCAGGATAATTTGTTGCCAATAATCCCCTCATGTTGTAACTATTGTGTTTTTGCTTATGAGGAGTGCATTTGTGTTTTGAGACTCTTCTGTCTTTTTTCTCAAGCTGCAAGTCATTTTGACACAGAACTAATCATCATATAACCTACATTATAAATACAGTTTGAACCCAATGAATTGGCATACTATTTGATTCATTATTTTAAAGTAGTAAAAGATTTACATGTGTATTTTTGTAACACAGAAAAGTTACCTATTTTCCTGTGTAGAAAGATAACTAAGAAAATATCTAAAGATAAGCATTGAAATATTTTAGTTCTTATAAATATATATATTTTAAGACCAAAAATAGAATAGCTATTAATGTCAGTCGTGGGAAGTAACAATAGCAAATTAAACTATTTCCAAATGCTATTTTCAGAAGTAACTACTGTTTTAATAATGTTTCTGCTTTTTCTTTCTTCAAAAACTTGTGAAAGCCATTTTTATTTTTGAAGTGTGTTTGAATATCTTACAACTTTATAGTTATAGTGACAATTTCAAAGGCAAATATTTTTAATTGATTAAATAAATAATTTAGCCAAATTTTTAAAATTACAATTTATGAGTTTTCTAATTTCCCTGATTTATACCTACTTTCAGTTATTATAATTGTATTAATAAATACAATTTATTTATTATAAATAATACCCCTTCTTTTCAAGCATTTGTAGAATATTTATCAAAATTGACCATAAGGAACAAATACATTGTTAGTAAGCTTAAAAGTATAGGCCACAGTTCCTGACCACAGTGCAATAAACCTAGAAATTCGTAATGAAGTTTTAATGCCAAAACTCTAGTCCTAGACTAATTTAAAAATGCCCTCCTAATTAATGTCAGTCAAGGAATGTATTATTTTCAGATTATTTGAAAAATAATAAAAATAAGGGCACTACATATCAAAAAGTGTGGCGTATGGCCAAAGCTAAAATCAAAGATAATGTCATAGCCTTAAAGTTTTCATTTTTAAATGTAAAAATTGAAGTAAAAATACTAATATTGAAACTCTGTAACTGTTAGAAAATGAGAAATAGCAACCCAAAGAAAACCAAGACAATGGAGATAATGAAAATACAGCAAAAAATAATGAAACATTAACTGAATGTTTATATTGCACCATCCAGCAAAATAGATCTTGTTTTCCAAATTATTTTTAGTTTTTATGCATATAACCACTCATAATGTTGATATATTTATTCAATATAAACATAAAAACATTAAAGGTGAAACAGTGAAGTTTGCACAGCAACTTTATCTTTGCTGAGACCAACTGTTGTTTTGTTTTCAAAATGTCATTACAATTGGTCCATTTTTCACTCATATGTTTTAATAATTCCAAAATTCATTGTTTTGAAGGAAGAGTATTTTTTTACATCATGAGCCAAGTATTTTTATTCTTTTTAAGCCTTTATTTTAGAAGTAAATATTTTATCTGTAAGTCAATGAAGGTATTTCTTATTTATAATAAAGTATGTATCTTTTTTCATTGCCTAATTACAAGTTTAAATAAAAATTTAGTCACAGGAAGTATTTGGCTTGATACTACAATGCACAGAGTGATGAAATCACTATAAAAATTTCCTCTGAGGCAATATAAAAACTCAATTTAAATATCTTGATTTGGTTTTAATTACATTTTTTGTAACACACGGGAAACACTGGAATATTTTTTTCTTTACCACTTTATGATGCTCAATATCAGGTGAGTGTTTTACAGTGACTTTCATTAGTTCATTCTCACAATATCTCTGTGATACAAATCTAATAAGTTCAAATATATTAGAGTTCTTGCTAGCATCAAAAATATTGATTGCTGTCATGGTAACAAATCAATATCTTAATAGATCTTTTAAAAATATTTCTAGCAAAATTATTCCCAAAAGTGTCTTTTGTGTGTTAGTTTTTCATGTAGAGATATGATGGACTCAACATCTTGAATGACTATCCTTTTTAAACACTCTTCATAGTACCACCCAGAATCCGTAGTACAGAAGTACATTACACGGTCAATGAGAATTCGCAAGCCATTCTTCCGTGTGTGGCTGATGGAATCCCCACACCAGCAATTAACTGGAAAAAAGACAATGTTTTTTTGGCTGATTTGCTAGGAAAATATACTGCTGAACCATATGGAGAACTTATTTTGGAAAAAGTTGTGGTAAGTTTAATAAACATGAATAGATACAATAAGCCAGATTGTTAATTCACCTTCTTACTTTTACTAACTTACCTTGGAAGTGCATTCTTTAATTATGAATGAAAAATACTCTTATAAATCCAACTCACACAATTAATTTAATACACGTTTCATTTTGTCATTTTTTGTTCATTTTATAATTGTAGTCAACAGATAGTAGGAACTCATAAACAGCCCAATTTAAAAATTATTTTATTTTTGTGGAAATTTATATTTTGGAGGGAAAATTCTGAGTAGCTGTGCTATATTCCATGATTGTTACTATATATGGGCATAAAAAGAAGAGTGGACATCTAAGAATTATTATTATTATATGTATTAAGCAAATATAAAAGGCAGCTTACTGATCTTTTCAGGTTTTAAAATAACCTTTTCTAATGATTGACATGGAAACTAAAGTCTTAGGGATTTACAGAAGCCAAAGTGTTGGAATATTGTTAGCTGGTATCTCTCTGAATCTGCAAAATTGTAGCTGTCAGGGGCATCTCATTTTCTCAGTGGTAGCCTGCTTGAATAGGAATCTATATCTGTGCATACTGCATGACTTTTTTAAATGTGGTTTGACAGTTTCAACATTTGGCACCAAATATTACTTGATTAAATTGTCAATCAATTTTAGAACTCTTGTGCATATCTAGTTTATTTTTATAATCCTTCAAAATACCTAAGTTTCGTTACAAAATTTGGTTGGAATTAAATTTGAATGGATTGAAATGATAAAATTGATCATACTCATTTTATAGTATAATCTCAACAACACGTTCAATTCTTTGGTGTTTCAATGCAAAAAAATGTGTTCTTAAATTTTTGAAAAGATATTTTAAAAGTCCACATTATGTTCTTTAATGTATCCAGATTTATTCAGTCATTAATTCAACAAATATTAATTAAGCACTTTCTCGATAACCAGCACTGAGGTAGGCCTGGGGGTATATCAAGGAACAAAAGAATCAAAGATCCCTAACCTCACAGAGTTTATTTCTAGAGAGGGGAGATAGAAAATTAAAAATAAACATAATAAATATATAATGTATAGAATAAATCAAGACAAAAAGTAGTATGAAAAATTTTTTAAAAAACAGGATAAAGGCGATCAGGCATTGGCAGGAGTAGTTACAGTTTCAAATAAGATGTTCAGAGCAGGTGTCCTTTGGGAAGGTGACAGTTGAACAAACAGTGAGGTAGGTAAGTTAGCCAAGCAAATATCTGGGGGAGGAACGTACCAGACAGAGTAAACATCCAGAGCAAAGAAACTAAGATGGGAACGGGACTTGTGTATTTGAGAAACAGTACGCCAGTGGAAGCAAAGAAAGAGGGGAAGTTAGAGAAAAATGGGGGCCAGATTATGTTGGGTCTTGTAGGATCAAATCAGACCAAATCTACATCAGAATCCATTGCACGTTCTGAGCAGAGGAGCAATATTCTCTGACTTGCGTTTTGCAGGATTACATTGACTATCGTGATGAGAATAGACTGTAGGGAGACAAAGATAGAAGCGGGAAGACCTGTTAGGAAACTAATAGAGTACTCAACGTAAGAGATGACAGGACTCAGAGCAACCTCTTAGAGAGAAGGAATGAAAAGTAGTCAGATAATACATATTCCTTGAAGTTCATCTTTCCTGATAGATTTCAAGTAGAAATCTTTCAGGAGCAAAGGATGACCCAAATGTCTGAGATCAAAGGCATGAACAACTAGAAGGATGAATTTGTCATTAACTGAGATGGTAAAGACTACAGTTGGAACAGGAAGGGAAGAAGGGGAGATTAGGCATTCAGTTTTGAACATGAGTTTGAGAAATCTATTAGGCATCCAAGAAGAGTGTTTGAATGAAAAGGTGAATATAACTGGAGTTTGGAAGAAAGAGCTGGTCATCATCAGCATATAGATGGTATTTGAAGAGATCACCAAGGAATAGAGAAAAGAAAGAAAAGAGGAGCAAAGACTGACTCTTCTCACATGCTGGCATTAAGACGTTAATGTTGAGAAGAAGCCATAAAGGGGATGGAGATGGAGCAACTAGTGAAGGAGGAGGAAAACTAGGAGAATGTGGCTGGAATCCAAGTGGGGGCAGGGTTTCAAAGAGAGGGGAGTCATAACTGTGCCAAATCCTGCCAATACATCAAGTAAGATGAGAACTGGCCATTGGCTTTAGCAAATGATACCTAAGAATTGCAGATAATGTTGCCCTTATTTTTGATTTCCCCTCATCATTTCGGGGGTCTTTGGGGCCACATTACACAGAAAGCCAGCTATACTGCCAAAATGTTGCCAGCCTTGAGGCTTTTTGGTCTTTATTTGAACATTGCAGAGCAGCAAACTTGATGTTTAGTAAATTTAGATTCTAAAGTTACCTGAAATCTTCTTGCTATAAAATGATTGATATAATTTTATAAAACATGGCTTATGTTTAAACTTCTATACAATATAGAGTTTGGCTATGTAAAATCTAACCTGATGGTTCAGACCAGAAAGGAAAATTTAAATAGTCTTTAAGTAAGAGTGCTTCTTTGGGGACCAAGGTGTGCAGTTTTATGTATTTTATGTAATATGTACCTTTCTGTAATGTTAAGCACTATGGTTTTTTATTTAAGCCGGAGGATTCTGGCTCCTATACCTGTGTTGCTAACAATGCTGCAGGTGAAGACTCTCACACTATCAGCCTGACTGTACATGTTCTCCCCACTTTTACTGAACTGCCTGGAGATGTGTCATTAAATAAAGGAGAACTGCTGCGATTAAGCTGCAAAGCAACTGGTGTTCCATTACCCAAGTTAACATGGACCTTCAATAACAATATTATTCCAGGTTGGTGATAAAATTCTTAAGAAGTGAATACATAAACCCATTTAGAACTCTAAACCAATCTCCATTTCCTCCAGCTGTGAGAATTGACTGAAAAATTACTGGGAAGAATTGCTCTAAATTCTGTAAAATGTGTTCCTCTGCTTGGATTTTACACTTTATCCAGCAAATAGGTTCTCTTCATTCTTTTAAAAGAGTAAAGTGATTACTGGACCATATATTGCAGACATAATTCAATTTTTTTAAGCTAAAAGGAATTCCCCCATGGGAAGACAATATTGAATACCTAAACTTATGCCACCTGGACCTCTCATCATAGCTAGATGGATCAAGGTGACTACTACTGGAGTTCTGAAGATTCACCTAACTTTACAAAGGATAACTCTGCTTCCACTGTATAAATCAACCTCTATTATAAATAGAGGCCAATTTATGTAGAAAATTTCTAGTCAATATGTACATGACATGTTAAGGAAGTGCCTAGAACCCAGTAACACTCATTCCTGGGAGGACAAGTATTTATTGTTAGACTTTGTCATCAGTATAAAGGTATTGTACATATTGAGTAGTGGTTGCATCCCAAAATTGAGTTCTGAAGTACTGCACTATAAGCATTTAATACATGTCTTGCTAGAAAAGCAGTAATAAGCTTGAGTTTTGCTGTTATAGAGATTTATGTTAATCGATGAGATTTATCAACTATATTACCTTAATAATAACAATAATACTCTCATCTAAGGAAGAACAATGTCAAAGATTTATTAATCAGTACTGTTTTTTAAAGGTGTAGTACTAGTTTAGCTATTTAAACTTCTAAAGCTTAATTTTCCTCTTGCTATTTCAGCAGTATGAAAATAAAATATACAAAGCATGCAAAATAAAACACAATTAGCCAGTGGCTGGTCTAATCAGAGTCTCAGTGTCAGTTGTGTTAGGATTAGCATGCTTACCTTATATTTTATTCAGAATATTATAACTATCTTTTTTGTATAACTATCTTTATAAATATTTATATTATCACCATTTATGAAGAAGTTTAAATTATTACAACATTCAGCATGTTGTCATTATTACCTAACTAGCATATGTTTCCGTGATTTCCCCCTCAGACCTGGCAAATTGGTTGAATTATAACTGAAAAGGGTTTCTTGTTTTTTATGTAAATTATTTGGATGAAAAAGTGTGGTGAGATAAAGTAAAATGGAAAATGTCATATTTGTGAGTGAAATATTTTGAACCCAGAGAAATTATGAGACAGCTTTAAGCAACACCGTGAGAGATGAAAAGTGTACTTTAAATCTAAAATAATTTCAAAAGATGTTTGTTTTCCATCCCTTTTCCTGTTCCCTCTGCTGTTTTTCATTCTTCAGACAAGTTTCTATAGCTCAGAGGAAGAAATCTGTGGAGAAGATTCTCTTCTCCAATGTTATGATGAGATCTCTTGGGTTCAGTTGCTAACTCATAAATCTAACCTGAAAATTATTGAGCTGTTATGAATATTTTCCTAGGTAACTGAGAGGCATTTGTGTTGTCCCTAACTTGTTTCATTCAGCTCACTTTGACAGCATCAATGGACACAGTGAACTTGTTATTGAAAGAGTGTCAAAAGAGGATTCAGGCACTTACGTGTGCACCGCAGAGAACAGCGTTGGTTTTGTGAAAGCAATTGGATTTGTTTATGTGAAAGGTAGGTAAAAGTGCACTATTTTTAATTTACAATTTATATATAATGAGTGGTTTGTTTTATGCATTCTTATTAGGTAGTGATGCAATATCATTTCAGTTTATTAAACCATGCAGTCCTATTTTACAGAGGCATATTCATGAGAAATAAAAAATTATGAGCAGCCAGCTCAAATTAGTAAGCCGTAAATAAAGAGATTGTTTGGCACAGAGTGGGATCATCAGCTTAGATTATTAAAATTGACAAAATTATCTGGTTAACTAGCATGAGCAACCAATTATGAAAAATTCATGGGGTTCTACAGTGGCTTTTCTCTCTTTAGTGAATTATCTTTCTAAGTCAAAATCCCAAAGAAATGATCAGATCTTCCTTTTACTTTGTGCTTGTCTTATGTATTTCCCAGAACCTCCTGTCTTCAAAGGTGATTACCCTTCTAACTGGATTGAGCCACTTGGTGGTAATGCAATCCTGAATTGTGAGGTGAAAGGAGACCCAGTCCCAACCATCCACTGGAGCAGAAAAGGGGTAGAAATTGAAATTAGCCACAGAATCCGGCAACTTGACAACGGCTCCCTGGCCATCTATGGCACTGTAGTAAGTCACTTTGGAATTGTCGATGCCCACTTAAACTGGCACAGTCAGTGCCCCTCTGTGGGAGCCATGAAGGGGAAATTTTTCTCTTAAATTCTTATTTAAATTTTAAAAATCTTACATCAAAGGGTTATGGGAAAAAAACTGAAACAAGCATTCAAATAGATATTTTTAGCCCTTTCAAATAAAGAAGGGCAATAAGATAATTTTGACGTTTTGTTCCTGATTACTGACCTATTTTTTAACCTTAGGAGATAACCTCCGCAAATCTGATTTAGAACAAGGAAATTGAAGAATTATAACCACAATTACAAATAAAGTATAGGATAGATTTCATCACTAAGCCTATAACTATATTAGGCTTTTCCCAGTTTCAGTAACTCAGAAAATGAGTGTTTGTTCTAGAGTCAACTGAATAAAATATTTTCTAAAAATTTCTCAGCTATAATAAAAAGGGTAATTTGTTAGCTCAAATTTGGTGAGACCTCTTAGTGCTTTTGTTGTTTAATTATTTGATATAATAATTAATTAAAATGTACTATTAATCACCTAATCCAGTGGACCATTCTGAGGCTTTCATTACCTTAGTTTCACTTCAAAATTAGATGCTGTTGATTGATCCTTTGATTTTGAGATGATTTCTACCTTTAGCTGCTGTAATACTATGAAGTCTCTGGCCTCTTCATTACCACTTCTTCCCTTTTTCTCTACAAAAATGTTACCATTTCTGAAGTACTTGGTGCCTCTTCTAATGGCAATGTTAATATTAATACTAAAGTCCTCCCACTACACAATTTCAGTTTCCTAAAAATGTATTTCCAACCCTGAATCTTTTCCAAGTTCCATTGCCAGCTACCTACTAAAAATTTCTATTTGGATAATACATGAAACCTCAAATTAAACATCTAAATCAATGTCTGTAGCACTTCTTGCAAATTAGTTCCCTTCTATTGAGTTACTGTTTCTATTGATGAGATCAGAGTTATCCCAATCACAAGATCTTTATAGAGAAATTTGTTACTCTACTTAGTTGCCAAATCTAAACCCATGTAGGACTTAGTTTCTACACCACATGTATAGAATTATGTGACCTGCCTTCTGTGATACGTTATTACAAGTAAATTCAGTCTTTCATTTTCTCTTAGTTTCAGGCTTTTCTAAAGACAAGTCAAGCTAATGCTTTTTTAAAAACTTCATTAGAGTGATTGTTCATTTGTTTTACTTTAATACTTTTTAAGATATCATCAAGGACAGCGTTGGTATGTTTCTTTAGTAAGTAAATTCTGATAGGTACTCAAAAATAATAATGTTAAGGATAGGGATTTCTTTTTTTTTTTTTTAACCTATTTGTGAGGTTAGGTTTATTTATGTTTAATTCTTTTATCCTGTTTATGAGGTTAGATTTGTGTATATGTATCTGTTTCCATTAAAACGCCTTCTCAAAAATTAATTTTTGTATAAACTAATACCATGGGGTGAAAAGTGATTTGCTCTGCTCCATAGGCTCATATTTTTATAAAACACTGCTTATTTCTATAGAATGAAGATGCTGGTGACTATACATGTGTAGCTACCAATGAAGCTGGGGTGGGAGAGCGGAGCATGAGCCTGATTTTGCAAAGTAAGCTACTCAACTAAACTCTCATTAAACACTTGATTAAGAAATGTTGCCTAATCAAGAATGTTCACTTTCTCTGTCTTTATTGCATGTACCTTAATGGTAGCTTTCAGAAAGTATCTAAATTAGTTTTCTGTTGCTAATGGAGCAATCACTATGAAGCATAAAACTGATACAGACATTTCCCACTATTTTATCTAACATATGGAGTCCACCATTGCAATTGTTTGGTGGCAGAGCTTTTTTGACAATATATTGAGTGGGATACTCTTCTAGTTTACTGCAGTTCATGCAGTGTGCTTGCCAAAGATATTATTTATAGTACTTAAAAGTATTTATTTTAAAAATACTAATGTAAATGAGCTCAAAAGGGCTCCAAGGTCAATTGCTATCAAGCTTCCACAAATTAACTGTTTTCTGGGTGGGATTCTTGTGCTTATCATGAAGCTCTCAGTAAAAGCCACTGAGAATTAGAAAAATAATTAGAAAAATGTAAAAGACTACAATGGCCCACTGTAGGATCTACGGAACCATTGCAGCAACTGACCTAGGACAAAGTGCTTTGGTTGAGAATTTAAGCGAACCAACTAATTTTGTGAACGCAAAATACATTTTCTTCATTTATTATTGAAATACTCTAGACTAATGTTTCTCAGCAAGTCTTTGCCAAACTATCTGTTTAGGACATAAATAAGTAATAGACATTTAATAGATATCTGACAGTGTTTTATTAAGATACAAAGTGTGGGGCCGGCTGTAGCCCAGTTGGTAGGGCACGGGTTTACCACATAGGAGACCCTGGGTTTGGTCCCCGGGAACTCGGGGCCTCCTCGAATGGGCAGACCGCCTCAAGAAGGCAAGCCACCACAGGCAGGGCATGCTGCCACGGGCAAAGGCAAGCCCCCGCGGGCAAAAAGGCAAGCCCCCGCCGGCAAAGGCGAGCCCCCACGAGCAGGCGGGCTGCTGCGCCGGTGAGCTGACTCCATGGGTCGCCCCAACGGGGGGAGAAAAGCAGACACAGAGGAATGCAAAGAAAAATGAACACAGCAAGAACAAGCAGAACAGGGGGATGTATAATAAATAAAAATAAATCTTAAAAAAAAAAAGAGAGACAAAGTGTGACGTTCCATGGCCTAGAAAAAATGGATTAAGCAAAGTTCATTAATTTATTAAACAAGCACACATAGAGCACCTACTGTGTGACAAGTCCTGCTTAGGTGTACCACATTTCTTTACTGCAGATCTTCCCAGAAATGTTAATAGGCTGATGTGAATTATAGCGCCACAAGAGGAGGATATAATATGCCACATTTCCCAAATAATGCTAAATGATACCTTCCTCCCTTCTTTTTTGGGAGATGTATGCAAAGCACCACACTTTTAATATTTCCTGGAAGAGTGTTCCACTGACCCAGTTTAATAAAGGCTGCATTAGATCAGGTCAGTGACACATACTGACAAATAATAACTTGAAATAAGTGAGGAACATAAAAAAGCCAAAAAGTATAACTGACCTCACATTAAGGTTAAAGCATCAAAAGCAATGTCTTCATTTAGGTAAAATGTTCGTATTTAACTGATAATTATATGAATGGAGGAATTAATTCAACCTTGAAAGATGTACATATGGAACATTATTGTCGTATTCATTTTTAACTTTATGTGCAATAGTGAAGTTTTCATGTACGGTATCTAAATTAAGATTCTGAGTTTTTCTTGACACTTCATTGCCCTAATCAGATGATCTCATTTAATCATTATGTTGTCATTTACTGTTGTGTTATTAATCTGAGACATTTACTTTATTCAACAACAGTTTATTGAATACGTAAATGTAAACTGAACAGTGGGAGGGAAATAAAAGCTCCAGCCCTGAAAGTTCCTAGAATGATGTTAATATAAGCATCAAGTAAGAAGGCAATAATGTAGGATTATGTGGATATATATATGAGTAATTCATTTCCTGAGACTCATAAGATACTCAAACCTCATATGGAATAATAATTTTTGTGACAGATGGTGATACTTCACAGAAAACTCTAGCATATTACTATCACAACAAAACACATTTTATTCCAATTTTTGTCTTGTGTCCTATTTATTCCATTAATCAGTCAAAAATATGTAGCCACTGCCCTGAATTATCTGATATACATAACATTTCATTGAGTGAATATTCCACCATTCCATGCACACACTCCCTTTTGCTTACATATTGAAGTATGAACCCTGCTGATGTTCTTTAAAGATTCTCCATGAATTGATTTCAACCAGTGTGTAAAACCTTTATGCTGCTCTTCAGGATGAATTATCCTTTCTAATAGCCTCATTAATTAAAAGAAAAAACTAAATCCCACTTTCATGCCATGCTGTTTCCTTCTTTCAGAGTGGTCT
Organism: Chaetophractus vellerosus; assembly: GCA_004027955.1. NCBI lineage: Eukaryota > Metazoa > Chordata > Mammalia > Cingulata > Chlamyphoridae > Chaetophractus > Chaetophractus vellerosus. The sequence continues at coordinate 13,321 of PVKH010000682.1, forward strand.
CCTTTGCCCATACAATCATACTCAGCTTTGAAGGTCCAGTTCAAGTCTCTTCTCCCCCATCACATTCTATCTTTCTTGACACTGTAGACCAGTATAAAGATAAATGTTCTGTCATCAATTCTGTACAAGTCCTTTTCTATGTTTTCCAAGGATTCCACTTGAGCAGCTACCATTCTCGATCAATACTGTTAGCTTCTCCCTCCTTCTTGAAACTCTTTCTTTGGTTGCCAGGAAACATTTTCTCCTAATTTTCTTACTGCCTCAGAGATCAGTTCATAATATCATTTATCACTTCTCTTCTGTCTATTCCTAAATATTTGTTCCATTGGTTTCTGTATTTGGTCCTGTTCCTCTCATTTTAGACTCCCTTCTGAAGCAATCATATCCACCCATTAGTGATTCACATATCTATATTACTAGCCCATATCTCTATTTTGAACTCCAGATATGAATATTCAGCTGCTTTTAGACATTTCTCCATGATTGTTCCCGCAATTCAAAGTGGATTCACATCATCATTCTCCCACCAAATCTGTTATTCTTTCTATGTTCTGTTGAATTGCCCGAACAATGACTATATTGCACAATCAAAATCCAGTAGTCATTGATTTCTCCCCTTACACCGTGCCACTAAATGACAAAGTACTGTCATTCCTTCTGTCTTCCTTTTTCTCTCCATTTCCAGTGACATGCTTTTGTTTGATCTATTAAGTTACTATCATTTCTGCTGCCATATTACCACTATTTACATGTATTTTAATACAGGTAATAATTATTAACTTGTCTGTCTTATCAATGGACTGTGAGTTCCTTGAGACTAGGTATTATACCTATTATCTCTGTACCCTCCACATCTGGCACAATGCTGAATAAATGGTAAGCTCTCAGTACATGTTTATTGAACAAATGAATGAATGAATGATGACTCCTTACCTTAAAAATTATCAAAGGGAAAGACGTAAATGTTCACCACATAAATAAAGACGATAAAAACAATGGTAACTAATAGTTGTATGCGCTTACCCTAAGTGCTGTGCTTGCTTCATCTTAGTTGAGTCTAACAGGAACTCTGAAGCAGGAAGGATTTGAATCTGTAAAGCATGAATGCAGTGTTTGTGCTCCAGACTAATCTGCCTTGGGATCTTAAATTTTTGACATTTACCAAGTAAAACAGAGCTATGAAAATTCTGTCAATGGCAATTATAACTTAGTGGTTAGAAAGGTATGGTGTTTTATTTTAAAAATCAGCCTAATTAAAAAAAACAATATTACCATATAATGTACAGTAAAATTTTACCATAATACATAGTAATATATTGATATATCTGCACAAAAATTAAATGTGCATCTTTCCATAGGTCCTCCTATTATCACCCTTGAGCCAGTGGAAACTGTTATTAATGCTGGTGGCAGACTCATATTGAGTTGTCAGGCGACTGGAGAGCCTCGTCCAACCATTACATGGTCCCGTCAAGGTCAACCCATCCCCTGGGATAACCGAGTTAATGTATTGTCCAACAATTCCCTATATATTACTGCTGCAAAGAAAGAAGATACCTCTGAATATGAATGTATTGCACGAAATTTTATGGGTTCTGTCCTTGTCAAAGTGCCTGTTACAGTCCAGGGTGAGTGTGATCAAAGGTATATTCATATTAGACAGCACCTGGGGAAACCCAAATCATAAAAATGGTTAAGCATTTTAGTCCAAGTCTCCTTTACCATTAAGATATTTCTAGATTACGGGGCTAGAACAAAAGCACATCACAACTTACAGATGAAAGAGATTAAAGCAGTACAGATTAGAGCTGTAAAATGCCACGTTAATAGTTCAAAATCCCAAACTGAAATTTTGATTCAAATTAAGTCAAATTCATCCTCAGAAATCAATTCATATATTTTGCTTCAAAGAATGATTTATGTCCCCAAAAAAGTAAACATTATGATAACTTCTTGGTCTCTAACATTTTGGTAGCCTTGTCCAAGAGAGTCAGGATTGGAGTTGGGAAGAAACTCTAGTTAACTGTTTGGAAATTCTCTCACTCTTAGATTTTAATTTTACCTTAAAGGACGGCTGATTCCATAAGCAATTTCTCAGCAATTATAGATTCAGCTATAGACCCAATTCATATCTTAAATGAAATCTGATTTATAAATTTTATTTGCAAAAACCTGAGACAAAGTACAATGTTTTATTTGCAGTTCATGGTGGATTTTCCCAATGGTCTGCATGGCGATCCTGCAGTGCCACCTGTGGAAAAGGCATCCAAAAGAGGAGTCGCCTATGCAACAACCCTCTTCCAGCCAACGGAGGGAAGTCTTGCCAAGGGTCAGATTCAGAAATGCAAAGCTGTCAAAATAAGCCATGTCCAGGTACATCTCTTTATTCGACTGGTAGACATGTTCTCAAGAGATATTCATTTCTGGTCCCTAACTCTGGATTGCCTCAGAGTTAGTACTTCCAATTAAATTATGTCTCATGTTGTAATTGTTAACCTTTGTATAGTGGATGGTAGCTGGTCAGAATGGAGTCCTTGGGAAGAATGCACAAGGAGCTGTGGACATGGCAACCGAACTAGGACCAGAACTTGCAATAATCCATCAGCTCAACATGGAGGGCAGCCTTGTGAAGGGAGTGCTGTGGAAATAATCATGTGCAACATTAGGCCTTGCCCAGGTGAGACTCCACGAATAACATTAGGATAAGCAAAACTTTTATATGTTTAACTCCTATAAAGGGGTTTCAATTATCTTTGACAATATTTGTAAATGCCCTATATAGCAAAAAAAAAGTCAGTTTTTTCTCTTCACGTTGAGTAAGTATTGGCTAGCTATTTATTTGCGTACTGTTTTATTGGCTTGCTTACTGTTTTCTGTCTTCAGTTATTCTCCCAAACCCTTAAAATGATTGAAATGATTGAACTTAGTAATTGTTTTGACATATTGTCAGTGGTGTCCTGGAGCCAGCCAATGAGAGCTGATGGTGCATCTCTCTTCCTACCCGAGCTTAGTGAATCCTGCTGGGGGTTTTCAACCATAGTGGGAGCATTTACATCATGGAAACCAGTAGACACTACAAATCAAAGTTCGTTTTGTTGTTTTTTTCTCTCCAGAGTTGGTTGTTAAACATTTATCAGTACATGATTGCAAAATGGGTAGATAGCCTAGGATAACCTTTCTCATCCTGGGAGTATGGTAGAATCTTGGGGACAGAAGAGATTTTTTTAGAACTAATTTGTTTTTATATAATGTGAAACTTGTAGAAAAGTTGCAAGAATAGTACAAATAACTCCTATATATGCTTTATCCACATTCACCAATGTAAACATTTCCTAAAACAAGGACATTTTCTTACATAAACACAATGTAATTATCAAAGTCAAGAAATTGCACTGATACAATACTATTATCTAATCTTATTTTCTAATCCAAAATCCATATTCAAATTTCATAAGTTGTCCCAGTAGTAACCTTTAGAACTCTTTGTTATCTACAGTCTAAGTTCTAATCAAGTGTTATACATTGCATTTGTCTTGTCTCTTTAGTATCTTTTAATCTGGAACGGTTTCTCAGTCTTTCTTTGTCTTTCATAATTTTGACATTTTTTAAATGTACAGGCCAATTATTTCACAGGATATATTTCAGTTTGGGTTTGCTGCTGTTTCCTCATGATTAGATTCAGGTTTTACATTTTGGCAGGAATAAAACAGAAATGATTTTGTGTCCTCAATGCATTATGTCAGAAGATACATGATGTTAATTTGTTCTAGATTGATGATGCACCTTTGATCACTTATTTAAGGTGGTGTCTGCCACTGTTTAGTTACTATTTTGACTTTAGTAATTAATGAACATTTTGTAGGGCTACTTTGAGGCTGGATAAACATCTCAGTTTGCATCAAACTTTCATCCACTAGTTTTAGCATCCATTTATGATTCTTGACTGACAGTTATTACTATGATCTGTGCAAAATACTAATTTTCTAATTCCATAAGCCCTTATACATTTAACACTGGCTTTCCATTTGTATAAAAGTGCTTTCCTATCTCTTTTTTGTTTCTTTATTTCTGAATTTATAAATAAGAACTCAGGTTTCATTTAATTCAATGGTTTATAATCCCCCACTATTATTATTTATTGTGATGCTCAAATTGTCCCAGATTTGGTTAGTGGAGGCCTATTCAGTGTCCTATTGACATGCCCCCAATATTCTTTGAGCACTTCTTTACCTTCCAGTACAAACAGATATTTCAGGCTCATCTTGTATTTTTTTTTCTTTAGTCCTGGGATCAATCATACCTATGAGGAGTCTTTGATCTTTTCATGAAGAATGGGATTTAGAAAATAAGATCTGGGTTCCTAGGCTCCCCCAGCAGACAGAGCTAAGGAGATTACACCTACATACACACTCACGTTTCTGTATCTAACTATCTAGAGAGAGAAAGAGCTGTACAGTTGATTTTCATTATTATTGGTAGTTAAGTTCCATAAAGTCACTACAAACACTGAATTGGTGAACACTGAACCATTGTTTCCAAGGAAATACAGGGTTAGGTTCCTTCAAACCTTTGGTCACAACATTTTTGTCATCAGATCAATACATAGCCTTGTTTTTTGTGTGTTGCTGTTTAAAGACACCTTATTTAATATATGTTGTTGTTTCATTAACATTGAACTCACAGCCAACAGCTATAACTCATATTGGAGCAAAGCTTATCTCACATGTATTCTCCCTGTAAGGCATGTCACAGCCTTCTTGAGCTTAGGAACACTAAGCAGCACATCAGCGCTATGCTTGGAGGCGATTTTTAACAGTGAAACCACCAGTAAAAAACACAAAAATCTGAAAAACACGGTATTAAGTATACTTTGCAAAGGACATTTGTTGACAGTATAAGAACTTAAACAACAAGTCAGAACATCGCCTTGTTCAACCTTAGCTGGGAATGTCCACATCGGCCAACTCAAGTTTTTTGCCTCTGTGCATGTCTGCGAATGACCCTTAAGCACCATGGATATTGAGTTTGGGGTTACAAATAAGTTTTAACCAGTAGGTGCATTCACAAATATGGAATCCACGAGTAATGAGGATTGACTGTATATAAGATATATTTTAAAACCACTAGTTAGTAAGAGTATTTATTAAGCGAACAGTATGTATAGCAGAAACTACACAAGACATTAAATAAATAAATGTCACCCAGTTGTAATCCTCCAGTAAAACATGCACCTCTACGATAATTAATCTTGTAAGAGGTTTAGGCTTTTTTAAATCAATAGCCTTGAAAATAGAACATATTAACATATTTTGGAAAGGTAGAATTTTTGAAATCACATACAGTACATATATGAGGACTGAGCTACAGCATTCTGAATCAATACAGAAGTATCTAAAGGTTTTCCTCTTTCCTTTTAGGTTTAATCAAATACTTATTAGTGCAACTTCCTGACAGCTAAAATGGATTTGTGTGGCTGTGTTTGCCTATGTCTGCAAAGTGCAAGGGTATCTAGTCAATCAGAAATCAGTTCATTAAAAGAAAATGCAAGATGCATTTCAAAACATTTTCTAAACAAAGAAGACAAACGATACTGTCATTACTTGGTTTTCAACTTATTTTGCAGACATCTTAGAGGTTGTATTAAGAGAATATTTAGACATGGAGCTTAAGTCTCCTATTTTGGTGCATATCTTGGCTAAACCAGTAACCAAAGAGACATACTTTATGAACCCATATCCAGAAAGTTCCCATTAAACAAAAATATGACCTGATACTGACTTACACATTAGAGAAACCGTAATGTTGATTCTCAGCCCATGCGCCTGGTAAGAGTCATAAGGCTTTTTCCAGTCTTGTGGTCAGATGGTGTAATGTGTTAGTTACCAAAAGGAAGGCTTTAATATCATTCCTTGGAAACTGCTGGTCAGTATTTTCTGTTGTTTAGGAAGCAGGTGAGTGTGATATTCAGGACTTTTAATTCATGAACATTATGTAATGGAGAAACATTTTCAAAGAGTTTCAACTGTGCAAATCATCATGTTGTTGAAAGACCAAGAACATATTTAAACATGAAGCTGAATTTGGTTCCAAGTTGTCATTGTGGAAATATCTGTATTGTCCATAATCACATCTAGAAGTATCACACAGTATCATTCCTAGTTGCTGCCATTTTCTCCAGACCACAGAGTACAGCCAAATACTTAGCTACAGTTTAAACAGGCAGGTTGTGTCTACATGTGCTAGTCTGATTACATTTAAATCTAATAGAGTAACTCCTTTGGATAATTTTAAGCATTTATTTTGGCATTAGGTACCCTTCTGAATTTACCTACAGCACAAATCCCCATGCAAATATAATCAGAAGGAGAGAGGAAGAACATGAATTATGTTTCCTTTGGTCCCATTTCGTTTTTTGTTTTTTTTTTTAAGATTCTGGGCTAATTTAACTCATTACTGAGTTCATTTATTTGTATAATTTTGTTTGTTTATTAAACAAACATGGTTCTGTGACCTAAAACCCTGTCTCTTGGGATGTTTGTAGTTCATGGGGCATGGAGCATTTGGCAGTCTTGGGGTACATGCAGCAAAAGCTGTGGAAAAGGTACCCAGACAAGAACAAGACTGTGCAATAACCCACTGCCATCCTCTGATGGGTCCTACTGTGCTGGAGCAGAAACACAGATCCACATCTGCAGTGAAAGACACTGTCCAGGTACGAGAAATGCAGTGGTTAAATCTTTGATAAATTTACATCTCTTACGTAGGTAGCATATGAATAAGAATCTATTCCATTCTACTGTGCCCCACAAGAACATCACTCGCCTAACTGTGCTCAGAGTTCAAGATGATCCTGTTCGGTAACCAAGCACCTATGTTTTTCCCCAATATCAGTTGATGGCAAGTGGACGACTTGGTCCAGCTGGAGTTCTTGTGCTGTATCCTGTGGAGGAGGTGCCAGACAGAGAACGAGGGACTGCTCTAACCCTGCCCCCCGGCATGGAGGAAGCAAATGTGAAGGGAGTGCTGTCCAGAGTGATTTTTGCAATAGTGATCCTTGCCCAAGTGAGTGTTAAAAATAGGGAGTCACCGTTACATTTCCTTACAGTTTCACTAAGGCCTAAGTCCTTACATTTATAATACTGTTACTTGATTCTTCTAACTTTGGTTTAGGATATCAAATATAGTACAGGGAGTGGATGTGGCTCAAGCAGTTGAGCTCCAGCTTCCCATATGGGAGGTCCCGGGTTTGGTTCCTGGTGTCTCCTAAAAAAAAAAAAAAAAACCAAGAAAACAAACAAAAGAACCAACTCAAGGGAACGGATGTGGCTCAGTGTTTGAGTACAGGCTTCCCAGGTTCAATCCCTGGCCCCAGTACCATCAAAAAAAAAAAAGTTTCTGTTGTGTCTGTATAATACAATAGATGCCATTGATTTACCTGGGCAGGGGCTGTGTCCTATTTCATTTTCTTTATGTAGGACCTGTCACATAGTACCAGGTCAAGGATGCTTTTATATGCTGACTGTTACTGATGTTGATGATTCCTTTATGGAGACAATCAGGCAGCTCTTTGAGTTAATTCAGTCACCAAGCCAGAGTTTTAGAACCTAGCACTTGCTATCTGGAAATCTGAGTTTTACTGAATTCTGAATGCACAGTCATTGCTCATCAAGGACAGAGACCCTGTTTCATTACTACCCTCCAGCTCCTGTACTGCTTTAAGACTCAGTCTCTACGTTAAGTGGAATTGCACAATCACTGGAATGTGCTCCCAGTTTTTAGTCAAAACAGCAGCTAAACCATCTGCCTTTGAAAGTTGCCTGTTTATAGACTTGGATGTTTCTTTTCAATTCCTGGACAGATTTCCCAATAACTTTTAGATATAGGTCATTGTTTAATACTTCTCATTTATAGGGCTCCATTTCTTGTTATATGATTCTGTTTGTAGCTCATGGTAACTGGAGTCCTTGGAGTGACTGGGAAATGTGCAGCCGGACGTGTAATGGAGGGCAAATGCGGCGGTACCGCACGTGTGATAACCCTCGTCCCTCCAGTGGAGGAAGAGCTTGTGGGGGGCCTGACTCCCAGATCCAGCGATGCAACACCCACATGTGTCCCGGTGAGCTTCCCCCACTCCTGGCAGTAGAACGAGTAAAGTCTTTCATTTAGTGCTCACTGTAACAGCTTAGCCTTTCAGAACTTAAAATGAAAGTTGTATAGGCAGAATCTCCCTAAGAGTAGATTTTAAAATCAATCTATTATCAATATGTTTATATTGACCATTCCATTCTTGTTTCCTAACTTCCAGTGGATGGAAGTTGGGGAAACTGGCATAGTTGGAGCAGGTGTTCTGCCTCTTGTGGAGGAGGTGAAAAGTCTCGGAAACGGCTGTGCAATAATCCAGTGCCATCTAAAAGTGGTCGCCCTTGTCCAGGAGATGTTACTCAGGTATCCAGATGCAATATACAAACATGTCCAGGTAAGTAATTGAATTAGATGTTGGCAGGACCATTTCCAGCACATTTGAGCCTTTGGACAAATTAGAATAAGTACCTCTCTGATCCCACAAACTATACAGTGGTGCCGACTCTGGGAGGAAGAATTAGAAAAAATAATGTGTTGTTTTTTTCCCTGGTTGGTGAAGCTCTATGCCAAGGCTCGTGTCCTTTAGCTTCTGCTTTCCCACTTTCAGGCTCCCTTGTTAAAAAGATACAGTCTGCACAGCCATGAGAGACAGTCCCAGGCTTGAGGGGTGTTTTAGCTTGCTAAAAGCTGCCAAAAGCAACATACCAGAAATGGGTTGGTATTTACAATGGGGATTTATTAGGTTGTAAGCATACAGTTCTAAGATAGTGGAAATGTCCAAATCAAAGTACCAGGTAACACTCTCTCCCCAAAGACTGGATGCCCATGATACTAGACTTTTCTGCAAAATGGGAAGGCACATGGCAGTGTCTCCTTTCTCCTCTGTGTCTTGTTGCTTTCAACTTCCTGATTTCTGTGGCTCCCTCTCTCAGCTTCTGTGGGTTTCTCTCTGCTCCTGTAGCTTTCTCGCTATGCTTCTGTGGGTTCCTCTCTGAGCTCCTGTGTGTCTCTCCATATTCATCTCATTTATAAAGGATTCCAGTAGGAAGATTAGGACCTACCCTGGGCCATGTCTTACTGAAGTAATCTAAACAAAAGGCTCTTAACTGAAATAATCTAGTCAAAAAGTCCCACCTACAATTGATTCAAACCCACAGGAATGGATTAGTTTTAAGAACACACATTTTCTGAGGTCCACCCAGTTTCAAACTATCACAAAGGGTAAAAGTTTGAAGCTGAGTGGGGGAAACCAAGCTGAGACTCCAGGCTTAAGTGAAACCAAGGCAAGGACTGAATATATGACAGAAGTACACAATGTGAGACTCTCCATTCAAGGATGGGCATATGGAGAACAAGTCTGTGGAAAGCAAAACATTATTCTAGGAGAACCACTTTAGTTCCAGAAGAATAAGTAGAAGAAGTTCAAGTACCATTATCCCCAAATCAAACCCTGTGGCTTTATATTGTAAGTGATGGGAAAATCCAGAAGAAACAAATTCAGAATTCTAGAATTAATGCACCCTAGAAAGAGTTTGCTTGGGTCCTAAGAAATGGTGGATAATCCAAAGGGAACTTGTCTCAGAAGCTAGACTTCTCAGGACTATAAGAAAACAAACAATAACAGTTTCACCTTGTTGAAGTTTCAGGATAACAATGGACTTAACAAACCCTTAAGGTTGCTTTAGAAATAAAATGTCCCTGAAAAGTGAGAAGGCCCATTTAACAGAGTGAGAGAGGGGGATTATATTAAAATATTTACAGAATCTAGACAGCCTAAAAGGGTGTCTACCAGTCAACTGCTCAATATATCAACTGATTTCCAAGGGTTTTGAGGCTTTAAAAAATAGGCAAGGAGACAGCTCTTGTTTTGATTGAGGCATTTTGTAGCTCGACATCTGGTGAGGTTAGGGCTCCAGTAGCAGTCAGCAGGAAATCAGAATAAGCAAAAATCCAATTAGTCAGACAATTTGGGTTACAGAAGTTTGGCAGAAGGTTTCAAGAATCCTAGCCAGATAGCTAGAACTAGGAGACTTCTGTTGAGCACTGGGACTCAAGAGATGTTCTTCCATGAAACTAGGGTCAAAATGGAAGGCCAAGCTTGTCAATGATTACCCAGAAAACTAGTGAATTCTTCGTCTGCTACCTACCTTTGCCCCTGCTTAGGACTAAGGGTAAGGACCACAGTGGTCTGCCAGGTCCTGACTGGCCGTACCATCTACTTTCCTGCAGAATCTTGCACCAGGATCCCCATCACTCTTTAAGCTTTCTCCTTTTTTGGTTTCTCAAATGTGGAAAGTTACACCTCTCCCCTCCCAAGAGGGTGACACATGCTACTTCCACCTGGAAAGCCCTTTGCCTTGCCTTTCCTGGTTTGGTTAAGTCCTAAACTGCCTTCAGATAGCCACTCTGTTTTTACTTCCTTCTCAGACCTCCCTGAGTAGCAGACACCCTGTATATTATCACACTTGGACTTTGCATTTATTTGTGTTTTCCCCCCTGTTAGAATAGAAGTTCTATGAAGGTAGGCCTCATGCCTTTTTTTTTTTTCCTATTGCATCTTCAATACTTAAAGAACAAATGAATGTAGTACAGAACGTGAAGGCTGAATCAATATGAGAACATGTTTTCTGTCACTAATGATCAAAGTCAATGCAAATTAAAATGATGAGGTACCAAAATTATTGATTTTTCTAAGGTTGAATACAGTTGTATTTTTCCCAGCTATATAATGCATGATAACAGTATCTGAAATGTCTAGTGATTGTTTTTAAATATATGCAATTAAAACTCATAAATAATTAATATTTATGAATTTCACTATTAGCTTCTTCCTAAAGTTTCCCTCTCTTATCAGAGCATGTTAGTCATTTTTAAAATATTCATTAACCACCTATTCTATGTTAGTAAGAACAACTATGTTGGACATAAAAATATTGTTGAAGTACTTTTTAAAAAATTATATTGTTTTTCATCATAATTGTACTATCAAAAAATATAATATCTTCACATTTTTCAAAGTTAAGCATTTTCCAATATATATATGTAATTCCTTTACAGTGAAGGACTTGATAAACCCTCAATTTACTGTGATGGAAATCCTTTTACTCTAAACCTAAGACTGAACACTGCCCCTTAGGTATTCCCCATTTATGTTTAATTGACCTGTAACAAAGTTTCGGGGCTGGTTTTGCTGATGATCCTTCTTACCCTCTGTGTCCTCATGAAGAAGGCAACAGATAAAAGAACTTGGGTTTTGATCCATGCAAACCTGTGCTCAGATCCTCACACCACCATTTACTAGCAATGTAATAATGGAAAGTCACTTCCTTGAACTTCAATTTCCTGGTCTACAAACTGTGGACTATTTAAAGCTACTTCATAGGATTGCTGATAGTATTACAAGTTAATACATGTTAAGTGCTTGTTATAGTACATGACATGCTCCATAAATTCTCCTCACCCTCATCATTTCAGCACCATCAACAAACACATACTTTATTTTGGCTTTAGAACTAGATGCTGATTGTATTCTTTGGATTGTGAAATAATTCTATGAGGTACATATATTGGAAGGCTCCTAGATTTATGTGGGATGCTGGGTGTTACATGAAAGTAGAGTGTTTTGAAAGCTTATTTATTCCACCCTTAAATTCAGATGTCATATGTTCTTTTTGATATTTGAGAAAAGATTTATAGCATCTCTGAACTACTGGCCTTCTTTTCTCCCATGTAATGTTGATGAAATTGTTTCCTTATCCGGGAATGGTTTTTCTTCCAATAGGTGGGCCACAGCGAGCCAGAGGGAGTGTTATTGGAAACATTAATGATGTTGAGTTTGGAATTGCTTTCCTTAATGCCACAGTAACAGATAGCCCTAACTCTGATGCTAGAGTAATACATGCCAAGATTACCAACATACCTCGCAGTCTTGGTGAGTCTCTTTGCTCAGCAAAGTTGTTTAATAAGCCTCTTTTTGTTTAACACATTCTTCTTCATGTTATTTTCATTTAAAGTTTCTGAGACGATGCCACTACTAAATAATCAGTAGCTATTCCAATGGTAAACTCTTACCATTGGTATTTGTTTTGTTGTGAGTCAAAGTTGTTTAGGATTCATCCTTATGAACAGCATGCTATGAAAACAATAACAACAATGGACTGTAAATATTTTGCTTTGTTACCATATGTATCTTTTTTCCCTTAGGTCCGGCAATGAGAAAAATAGTTTCTATTCTAAATCCCATTTACTGGACAACGGCAAAGGAAATAGGAGAAGCCGTCAATGGTTTTACCCTCACCAATGCAGTCTTCAAGAGAGAAAGCCAAGTGGAATTTGCAACTGGTTAGTGTCAGCTTAGCTTAATACTCTCTTAGTATGAAAAATATGACTGCCTTAAATGTTGGTGGTTAAGAAAAATATGTTATAGGTTACCACAGAGAATAATTTAAAATTTTTTGATCCAATCTTATCATCAATGATATAAAAGCAATCTCATATTTTCCTATAAACTTATAATGATATGGGGGTCTATAAGAAGCCATGTGTTTTCAGGCAGTATAGTGATTTTTATATCCCTAAAGTTTTTTCTCCTCTCTTCTGTATCTTTTCTCTTAAAGTTCTTAGAGAAGGTTTTAAAGGCCAAAGCAAAGCAGGAAAAGGAGTCACTGATATTAATTAAAGACTGTTTAAAAAATAAATAAAAAACTAAAAAAAAAAAAAAAAGACTGTTGTCTGTGATCCTGAGATTCAATAATGATACCTTATGGGGATTCTTTATTGAAAGGATGGAAATAAATCAAAAGGATTTTTGCTTTTATCCTTAGTCTTAATGAATATGTATTAGCTACTCTAGGCCCATACCATGTGTGCATAAAGGTTTTTATAGACCTCCATTTCAAGCCTTTTTCAAAGGCATTCACCCGCAGTGGCAATGACCCTTAAAAAAAAAAGGACTGAGGGAGGGGGTGTCTTTAGCCAGCATTTAATCACCCCAGAAGACAAGTGGATCTTTTCATGGCAATCGGCTTACTAAGATGCCCTTTTGCTAACTATTTAAAGCAGCAGAAAGAACGAAACCCTGGGGCCAAACTTGTAGAATTTGCCAGTCTGATGGTTAAGCTGTCGGTCCCTTCTCACAGGCAGTCCGTTTTTTTCAAGCTTACTCACTATTGCTTGTGAGTGTAAAATGTGGAATCCTTCATATATTCATATGCGACATTTTTTTCCATATAAAAAGAAATTTTAGAAGAAATAAATTCAATAGGCCTTACTTGACTTTGGGGCCTAAGTGCTAGCTTAATTTGCATATTATCTCTGTGTGAATCAAGTTTGAATTAAAATAACATAGCTGAACTTGTGTGTAAGGTAAATTTGCTCTGTGCTTACACAAGCCATTTATTAGCTGCTGTTAAAACGAATGCATTTTAATTCCCAGGAGAAATCTTGCGAATGACTCATATTGCCCGGGGCTTAGATTCAGATGGTGCTTTGCTGCTTGACATCGTTGTGAGTGGTTATGTCCTGCAGCTTCAGTCCCCTGTTGATGTCACTGTGAAGGTAAAACAGTAGAATAACTTGCCTTCCCTGTTTATTGACGTTATGGTAACAATATGATCAAAGAGCCACAGAAAGATCCTAGAGAACTTGTGTCGATTCCCTTCAAGACTTTAGGGAGTAGATGTCTATATTACTAAGGTTAGAAATAATTAGCCGGTCTTTGTTTAAAAATCTTCACAGACAATGCTTTACAGACCCTCTAGGTGGTTTATTACCCTGCTTGTCAGGACCAAGATTGTTCCTATATTAATTTAAGCCACTTGTTTAATTTTCTACAGACATAGAGAATAGTTAACTCTTATACAAAACCTTCTGTATACTATTCATAAAAGTATTTCCAAAAGTAAGAGAAGATACCCTTTCACATCATTTCATTACCCTTTCCATGCTACCTTGAGTCCCTTATTGAACTCTATTTATGTCAGTAAAATTATGAAACGAATGTAGGTATAATTAAAATGTTTAAACTTCAAGTTATTTCCTGAAGACTGCTACGTAATCACAATTCATTTGAAACTATGTAATTTTAGCCTCGAAGTCTCTTCTACTTATTCTGCATCTCATAGAACCCTCAAGGAAAAATAATAATATGAGCCATGCTGATATTCAAATCCGTGTCGTCCTCTTTAGGATTACACAGAGGACTACATTCAGACAGGTCCTGGGCAGCTGCATGCCTACTCAACACGGCTTTTCACCGTCGACGGCGTCAGCGTCCCCTACACGTGGAACCACACTGTGTTCTATGACCAGGCCCGAGGAAGAATGCCTTTCTTGGTAGAGACACTTCATGCATCCTCTGTGGAATCTGACTACAACCAGTTAAAAGAGACTTTAGATTTTAAAATCCATGCTTCAATTGCCAAAGGTAATTAGGTTACAAGAAGGTCCACGTCTTTATACCATAATATCTTTCTAAATGGGTGAAAAGAATTGCATTGATGCCACTCAAAATAAAGACATTTAATGCATCGACTTAACGTGATGATATTAGATCTTTTATGCACACTGTCCATGTTCGTGGTAGGTAAAATCTTGTGGTATAAGCTAATCTAAGTGGAGTTCTACTGCATTTAACTTATGAATATGTGTTTTCATACAACATAGTGGAATTTTTATTGTTTTATTCTGAATATACAGAAAGGGGTAAAATACATAATCTTCCAGAACAATTTTTCTTTGGATAATTAATACCCTTTGTTATCACTCTGAAGTTTATAGCTGTCAACGAATATTTAACATTCCTGAAACATAATGTAAAGGTGAGTCTTAACCTAAATTAGCCAAAATTTGCAATTAGTCATATTTTCAAAGATGCTTTTAAAAATTGTGCAGCAGTAATCAGGATACCGACTGTCATTTCTTGTTTCTGGAAATTATCATTTTTGAATTGTTTTCCATTTTCCAAGCATAGTTCTGAAATCATTTATCTCAGCTTCCCCTATGCAGAGGTGTTCTTTGATGGGTATATCCCCTAGGATTTCCTTTTCAGTCAGAAAAGGCACCACGGCAATTTATATTCCATTTTCTGCAGAGCTTTGGTGCTGAGAGACCCTTTTGTGTAGTTATGTTGCAGACACTAAGTGTTAATATGACTTTAGTTCAGTACTCTAGGATCCCATGAGCAAACATAAAATTATTCACATTGACCTTGTCATTTCGGCATGTGCTAGTTTTCACAAAACAGACCCAAGAAGATTTTAAATAGCACCATTTTCTTTTATCATGCTCAGAAGATAAATGAAAAGTTCATTTCCACTATGTACTCTTGCTTTCACCATTCATACCTATAACTGTTTTCTTCTCCCACATCTATCAGAACTGCTTCATGAAATTTGAGATCATAGTAATTTGGGAGTATGCATTCACATTTTTTGAGGTGATGAGAGATTTATGAAATCTCATAGCTACTACCTCATTCTACTATTGTCATACATATTCGGGTCACTTGCATAAAAAGGAAAGAGTTACTGGAATGAAGGGTTATAGTTTCTCTTTACCAATCATGTCTAGTTTGTGAGTACTCCAGCCAATTCAAAAAGATAACTGGCTACAAGACATTGGTGGAAAATGAATTTATATGATCTGGGACTAGAGGACTTAAAATGATTTTTGAAAAGTCACTTGTACTTTCTTCTACCAGTCACGTAAATCCTCCAAGCCTGAAACTGCTTGAAGGTATTTATGGAATCTGTAAGGCTGTTGTTAGGGGACTTGAGTCTCGTAGTATAGGGGAAAACACTACAGGATATGTAAGGCCCCTTACCACTCTTGCAAATTATATGTATTACGTCTGATACATGTGCTCATTTGTTGTTGACTTTGTTCTTGTGAATTGCAATTGTGTACCTGCAGTTGTTTTTGAATGACCACCAGGGGGCAAGCGTGCATTCTTGGTAGCCTAACCAGCATTTTCTTTCTCTTCCATTTTATTGGGTCTAGATTAGAACTATTGTCACAGTACATTAGAATCACCTAGAGTGCTTGATGACAGATGAGATTTCTATGCCCCGATATTTTGGTTTAGCAAGTCAAAGGTAGGGCCTGGGAATCTGTATTTTTACTATAGCCCATAGGTGATTCTGAAATAGCTGGTGTACACACTGTCTTTTGGAAACTACTGGTCAAGACAACTATAATTAATTGCACAAAAAATTTAAACCTTTACATTCAAATGTATATATTTTAAAATACAATGATAAAATAGTTTACATTTTAAAAATCAAGAGAAATATCAGAAACCGTAAAGGAAAATATAAATAAATTTAGCCACAAGTCAATTTAAAATATTCCTCATGAGACGAGCAAAAACATAAAATTGAGAGGGTAAAATATGTGCCAAGAAAAAATATTTTCACCATGTATTATGGACAACTATGATTAACCCATACTATATAGAAGTACCTTATAAATCAATAAGAAAAGGCAAGCCAGTACCCCAGTAGAAAAATACATAAATACCATAAACAGGAAACCCACAAAAGAAGAAATAATAATGGCATATGATGTGAAGAACTGTTTACCTTCTTTATTAAGCAAAGAAATGCAAATTAAAACAATGAGGTACTATTTTCCAACTCTCATTCTCAAAGATTAAAAGGTATGTTAACCCCCAGGATTGGAGAGGCACAGGGAAATAAACACCCTCATACACTGCTGCCAGGGAATGTAAATTGGCTCAACATTTCTGGAAAGCAGTATGTATCAGTAGCCTTGCAAGAATTCAGATCTTTTCAGTTATCTCATTCTAGGTGTCTGTCCTAAGAAAATCACAGACATGGTCAAAGTTGTATGTTCAGGAAGTTTCATGCAGTGTTATTTATAATTTTAACAATCATTTGTAAATATATTGGAAGTAGTAAATAAATTAAATATGTAAATTATGTCACACCTGTATGATAAACACTTAAACAATCATTAAAATAACTTTGAAGGAATATTTAACTCATTTATTCATTAACAAATTTTTGTTGAATGCCTACCATGTCCCAGTCATTGTTCTAGATATTGGCAATATAATTGTGAGCAAGAAAAGAAGAATGTTCATGACATAATAATTGAAAAGTAGTATACAATATGATCCAAATGAGGGTTCACCACAGCTGAGTGATTATAAAGAAACCTGTACAATGGTTAAAAACACAGAACCCCAAGCCTCTTTCTTGCCAATTCTGACCAAGAAATCTATTTTTTTCAATAAACTCCCAAAGTGATTTTTATGAATGGTAAAGTTTGGCATCTTTATTAAAGTTAATGGAGGGAAAAACATCAAGTTGTTAGCAGTGGTTTGTTCTGAGTGGCAAGCTTACAGGGAATTTTACTATAGAACTTTTTGAAGTTTTTACAATGATCAAACATTACTATAACATAAACAAATATATAAATATTTGGTATTGCCCCTCTACTGTTTAAAAATGAAAATTAATGCTAATATAGCACAAAATACCACACTTTATAAATATAAAGAATAAATTAAAAGAAAATAGTTAATAATAAAGTATTATGTATTTCAATATAAAAGTGTTTGGATAAGACTACACTAAAAGACACAGAAGTAGTCTGTTTCTGAACTCATCTATAAACTCCTGATGTGATTTTTTTAAAAATATTGAGCAACTCTTGGTAAAGTTATGAGTAAAACAAAACACAATCAGTCATCAATATATATATATCAGTTGCATTCCTGGAAAATTCATTGTATATTTAAATCATTAAAAAATGCTTTATATATGGAAGAAAGATTCTAGGCTTAGATAATTACAAACAGCTTTCTCACTTCCATGAAAGTCTTACAGGACAAGGGACAAATCTTTATCTTGAAGCACTATCCCACACATTATAGCATTATAAAATTTGCCTCAGGGTCTCCCCACACACAAATTTAATAGGCTTTCCCTATCATCATGACAACTACAATATCTCCCCTCAAATTTCTCAGATGCCACCTAATGAGAGATATCTCCCCCATTAAGTACCAAAAATCTAAATCTAATATCAAATAGTTAGGTTTACATGACAGATTTTTCCACAGGTGTGTCCCCAGCACAGTGGCCCACACATTGTACTGGTTGGATTAGAAGATGTATGAAAAAAAGAAACAGATTATAATTACGACCTGAGTTATATTCTTGAGTTCCGTGGTTCAACAGACTTGAACTAAGTCCTCACTCCAGCACATACGAGCTCTTGGACCTTGGATAACTTATGTAACCTCAGGCTCAAATTCCTCATCCCAAAGTTGGGTGCAGTGGTAGTACTGGGGTTGTGAGGTTTAAAAGAGATAAAGCTCAGGAAGCTAACAGTAACCATTCAGTTCCCATTCAGCAATATGCTTGGATGTCCTGTCCCATCCTTCCTATGCCTACTCCCTTAAGTGTGCAGGAAGACTTGGTCCTCTCAGGGTCATTTTTATACACAAGGTAGAAATTGATCATGAACTTCTACTCTCTGTTCAAGTTTTTCGGCAATTTGGTGACCTAGAAATGGGAAATAGTTCTCTAGCTTTCTATTCAAGGAACGTTTTCATTCCAGCAGTGTTTCTGACATACATAAATATGTAAAACAGTTTTTGAACAAAGTTTCATGTCCTCAGTAGGGCTCAAGCAATATTATAATCAGAGGATCTCCAAAGCAAATCTTAAAAATTAACTAATATCCAGACTCTCTCTTTAAAAAGGATTTAAAATAATAATAAAAAAGAAACAAAGTTTTGTGCATTTAAAACTGAAAAGAAAACCTAAGATAATTTCTAAGCAACAAGATGAATGAATAAAATTTCCCCCAGGAGAAATGCATTCGATTCATGATTACCTTTACAAAATTAAACATTTGTAATCTCACATAGTCTCTGTGGGTAGGAATCCAAGTGTGGCCTCTCTGGGTGCTTCTGATTCAGGATCTCTCATAAAGTTGCTGTCAAGTTGTCTGCAGGGTTTGGGAGATCAGCTTCCAAGGTGGCTCGTTCACACACCTGGCCAGGTGGTGATAGATGTTAGCAGGAGGCCTCAGTTCCTCCATTGAACTGCATGCAAGTCCTCCCAGCGCGGCAGCTGGCTTCCACCAGAGTGAGTGGTAAAAAGAGCAAACAAGGAAGACACCACAATGCCCTTTTTTTTTTTTTACTAAACCTGCTCTTGGAAGTTGACACTCCTTTTCTTTTTCACATGCTTTTCGTCAGAAGTGAGTTGCTAAGTACTTCACACTCAAGAGGAGAGAAATTAGACTCTGCTTTTTGAAGGGAAGAGTATCAAAGAATTTGTAGACATATATTAAAGTTACTATAGTTGGGGAGTGGATGTGGCTCAATCAGTTGAGCTCCCACCTCCCAAATGGGAGGTCCCAGGTTCCGTTCCTGGTGCCTCCTGAAAAAACAGAAACAAACAACAAGCAAAACAAATGAGAAAACCAACTCAGAGAAGCCATGTGGCTCAGTGGTTGAGCACCAGCGTCCCACATACAAGGTCCCAGGGCTCCAGGTACCTCAAAAACACAAAACAAAACAAAACAAAACAAAAAAACTATAGTGGTTATGTTTACACTTGATCCAGAAAAGCTGGGCTTTGGGGACCCAGAATGCTACCTGATAAATGTCATTTGGTGATCTTAATTTTGTTGTTAGGTTTGTAATACAGTATAACTTAGCCCCTTAACCAGCTGTGGAATTTGACAATTGCCCTTTTAAGTTGTGTGTATATGTGTGTATACTGTTTAAACCAGTCAGGACAATTATTTCACCTTTAAGGATTCCCTAACTCTCTAACCTGTATCTTCTTATGAACATGTACTTTCCAACATCTAACTTAAATCTGTTCTATCACAATATGTCTCCTTTCCCTTGCTTGGACTCAACGAAGGGTGAGACACTGGGTAACACCTAGGGGGACTTTGATCCAGATGCTCAACATTGCAACCTATGGAGATCCACAAAAGGAAGGGGATTCTTCATGGAATTTCAGCTTTTCACTGGTACACATTAAGTTGCTTGAAAATAATGTTCCTCCTTCTAGAATAAAATAAGGAGTGAAGGCTGGAAGAATAGGACTTGGCCTTCGTTTATGCCTGGCATCACATTGATCTTGGATCCTTTCTAGTTACCACAGAATATTTTATTTAATTTTATTTGGATTGATGTAAACAACCTAAACGGAAAATGTGTTTCCAGTGGCAGCTTGCCAACAATCTCTGGACTATGGTTCATTTAGTTCTTTGTTGAGAAACAGGAAAATTTTTCCATTTCTACTTGTTTTCATCTAGTGCATTTGTTGTGTCATGCATTCCATCTTTGCATATCTTCCCAGTGAAGACTGGACTGAAAAGAAACAAGGTGTTAATTTTCTAATAAGCCAGTAAAAGTTGTTTCTTTCTCTGTGGCAGGAGATCCCAGTAACCAGTGCCCCTCTGGGTTTGCTTTAGACTCAGTTGGACCCTTCTGTTCCGGTAAGTACCAGAATGAATAATATGTTTTTTATTTTTATAAAAATGCTAATAATGAATACCACTTAGTGGACATCTATTGCTATTTTACTAGGTATTCAATCATCACAAGAGTCCTATAAACTTTCCATTTTACAGGTCAGGGAATTGATATGTAGAGGAGTTAATTATCTAAGATCATTCAGGTGCCAGGTGTCAGAGCCCAGCTTGAGCTTAAATTAGATTACAAAGCTTGTGTTTTTGGCCACATTTGGCCCCAGTCATCTGTGTCAGGGATGGTGACCATGTACAGAGATTGAGTGAGCACAGAAACAACACTGGATTTGGTATGCCTGCTTGATTGCCAAGGGCATGAGACAGCATTAATCCAACCCTAAATCACCTAACCCTCGAATTGCTCAATCATAGGATAGGGCAGGATTGAGGCCTTAGGACTAATAACTAAACCAACCATGTCCCACCCAAGTGCCAGGACAAAAGAGTCATAGATAAGGCCAATAGTTAAGTAAATGGCTTGAGGAGCTCTGGCTTGGGCGATTCACTGGGCTTCTTTATTCTTCAGTTTTATCTTTGAAAAATGAGGATACTAATAAAAATACTTCCCCCCTGGGAGTATTATGAAGAATGAGTTGTCAGGTAAAGCATTTAGATTACAGTGTATGTATGTGTGTGTGTGTGTATGTAGCTATCATCATTGTTGTTTTTAAGTATAATCTAAACATCTGTTCTCTATGAAAAACAATTCAAGGACCCCCAAATTAATTTTTATTTAGCAATTCCATTCTATGACACTTAATTTTTTTAATACCTTAAAATTTTTAAAAGATACTTAGATTACATAAATGTTGCATTAAAAATGTAGAGAATTCCCATATGACCCACTCCTTACCCCTCCCACACTTTCCTACATTAACAACATCTTTCATTAGTGTGGTACATTGGTTACAATTGATGAACACATATTGAAGCCTTGCCACTAAGTGTGGATTATAGTTTAAACTGTAGTTTACACTCTCTTCTGCACAATATATAATGGCCTGTATCTGTCATTGCAATGTCATACAGGACAATTGCAATGTCCCAAAAATATTACACCTATTTTTCCCTTCTCCCTCCCCTCAGAACCTCTGGTGGCCACTGCCTCTACATCAATGATAAAAGTTCTTCCATTGCTAGAATAACAATAAGTCTATAGTAGAATAACAGTAAGTCTACTCTAGTCCATCATTCATTCCCCAATCCTGAGGATTCTGGGGTGGTGATGTCCACCCCACCTCTAATTGAGAGGGGGCTTAGATCCCATGGGGCAGATGGATAGGACTATCCTGCTTGCAGTTGTAGACTCTTTCTGTGTCCATCATCACTTCCTTATTAGTTGTCCTGGGTGAGTCCAATGAACTGGAGAGCAGATGTTGCAACTCTGTTGAGGTTCAGGGCCCAACTGGTACATGGAAAGCCCAAAGATTTAAGTATCTTGGACATAAACCTATC
>PVKH010000683.1:0-35354 GCA_004027955.1 Chaetophractus vellerosus
TTTGTTTATGATATATGTGTGTGTATGTATGTATATGTGTATATATGTATTTGACTTAGAAGCCTGAGTATAATTTCCTTTCAAAAGGGAACATATATGGAGTAGCATACTGAGAATAGGAGGATATCAGTAATTCAGATTTTGAGATACCTGCAGGTCATTCAAGTTAAAATGTCATGTAAGAAGCTGGATGCCATTTTGAAGTCATGGGTTCTTTTAGACTGGAGGCAGATCTAGAGTGATCAGCATAAATGCTATAAATAAATCTGTGATACTCAAAGAGAGTATAAGGATTGTATTAGTCAGCCAAAGAGGTGCTGATGCAAAGTACCAGAAATTTGTTAGTTTTTATAAAGGGTATTTATTTGGGGCAAAAGCTTACAGTTACAAGGCCCTAAAGCACCCATCTCAAGGTACCATAAGAAGTACTTTCTCACCCAAGTCAGTTGCCACGTGTTAAAGTAAGATGACAGGCCTGGTCTCTCCTTCCTTCTTCCTCTTAAGGCTCCATGGGTCCAGTTTCTTCTGACTCAACTGTAGGCAGGCATAGGGTTTGTTTCTTTCCAGGCTTCCTCAGTTCAGCTGCTCTGTTCTCTTCAGCTGCAAACTATCAGGCAAATGGCTCATCTTTCTTCCTAGGGCCTCAGGATCAAAGTTCTCTCCTTTGCCATGTCTATGGAGCCCTCCTTTTTCCTGTGCCTTCTTCTGCAAGTGTCCATTTATATAGCCCATCAAGGGGGTGGGAACTTAACCTGAGTTACACCCAACTGACATGGTTGAATCAAAACCCTAATCGTAACATAATTTAATCAAAGGCATCTCAGCTGAATCTAATACAATCAAAGGGGATCTCACCCAGAGGAATAGACCAGTTTACAAACATAATTTCTCTTTTTGAAATCCATAAATAATCTCAAACTGCCACAAGGATTGAGAAGAAATGTGGGTCCAGAATTAATCTCGGAAGAGAACCATCATAAAGAGGGTAGGTGGAGGAAGAGAAGAACCTAGAGGAAATTGAGACAAAGTCATCAGAGAATAAAAAGAAATCAAATTGTCAAGGAAGCAAAGGGAAGAGGATGTTTCAAGAAGAAAGGCGTGGTCTTGCTAAGCAGTTAACTAAAGAAAGAACTAAATGCTGTCAAGGATTCAACAAATAAAAGTAACTGATAATCTGGCTAAAAGAGTTTTGGTGCAGTGGTGGGAGAAGAAGCTTAATTGGAGATGTTTGAAAAGTGCCTGAGGAATGAGGATATGTAGACAGCTGACATAGAAAAAAAAAATGTCAAGAAGCTTAGCTGAGGGCCCGGCTAGATAGCTCAGTGGATAAAAAGCGCGCTGGGGTACCACATGGGAGGCCCCGGGTTCAGTTCCCGGGGACCTCTCCTAGCGGGCAGACGGCCTTGAGAAAGGCAAGCCGCCATGGGCAAGGCAAAAAAAAAAAAAAAGCCGCCACGGGCAGGGCGGAGCCCCCACGGGCATGGCAAAGTCACCCGTGAAAAGCGGAGCTACCGCCTGCGAACTGCGGAAGCCGAGCAGCCCGCAAAAAACATGGAGGACTGCTGCCCGCAAAACATGGAGTGGAGCCGCCCGTGAAAACGGAATGGAGCCACCCTCGAACGGAACGAGCCGCCGCCACAGAGGGTCGACTTGGTGGGTCACCGCAAAGACGGGGGGAGAAAAGAAGCAGACATAGAGAAACACAGAAGAATGGACACACAGCAAGAGCAAGCAGAATGGGGGGAATATGTAATAAATAAAAAATAAATCTTTAAAAAAAAAAGAAGCTTAGCTGAGAAGTGGACAGAAAAGAGAATTGGAAGTGAAAGGGGAGGGAAATAGAGGAAAAAGGGATTGTTCTAATTTGTTTATAAGGAAATAATTAAGCATATTAAAACTTGCAGGAATAAAAAACAGCAGAGAAGAAGAGGTAGAGAAGACTTAAGAGACACGAGAATTGATGAAGGGATTAATTTGAAAAGTCAAGAAAGGATGGGGCCCATAGTGCAGGTGTAGAGACCTTTTATTTTATTTTTATTTTTTGAGTAAACGGAGGGGGAAGGGTGGATATACATAAGGCTAAATTAAAAGGTTGTGGGCTGTTGAGAACATGTACTTCTAATGCTTTTTATGCTTTGTTAAAAGGGAAGCAAAATAATCTTCTGAAAGTGTGGTGGCAAGGAGAATGTGGAAATTTTATAGAGAAATGGGAAAGTAAATTAAGAAAATATACTGAAATTGCTTTGCAGAAGCAAGAACCAAGCTGAAGCTGATGATCATACTTTTATTACAATATCACATGTTTGATATTATAGAAAGAACTATGGAGACAGAAATATCTGCCTTTTAATACTGCTCATTGTTCTGCAGCAAGAAAATTAATTAAATTTCTTGAATCTCCATTTTGTCTTCTGTACAAAGCTGTACTTTTATCTATGTTGCAGAATTGGGCACCAGTAGCCTTTGTCATATATTAGCTATTATTTTTCACTAATACTTTTTTTCTTTTGCAAGGTGTATTTTGGTTCCAAGTTTATACATATATACACACACACATCCATATATTCTCCCCAAATCACTTAAGACATTTACTATTTTCCATATAATTAAAAAAATATAACTCTGTCAAGGGTTCCTAATGTGTGTTATACAGAGATGTTAATTCCTCATGATGTTAGTAGCTACTCAGCCAGAACAGTTTTAGTGGTCCAATGTGTTTGAGAAATGTTGAAATAAATAAAGTTAAATAGGTTTCTTTACTATAAGGCTTATAGGTGTCTTTAATATACCCATGTGCCTTACAAATTTCCATGAGAAACTTATAATGTGTGACACTATCCAAGCGTTTTGGATCAAGATTCCACTTTCCTTGACATAACACAAGGGACCAGTGTTCTCTACTTCAGTAAATATTCATCCTGGCTGACTCCATACATAGTAGCATGCTGTGGCTCTCTTAACGTTGAGAATTCCTGATATGAATAATAAATTTCTTCATTTATTTATTCACACATTTATTCTTCCAGGTCTTTTCTTTGCACATGAATTCAGTGGTGTGCTGGAGTTGGCTTGTGCTGCCTCACATTGTTAAAAATTCAGGAATTTTGTGAGTTAGTTGACATCATCATGGTAAGCTTGAAAATGGCATGATGGAAATATTTACACCACAGAAATTGGCATACAGAACTTCCTTTCTGGAGAGCCAGTTGTGAAACATTTATCAGCACACCACCGAAATTGAGGTGAGGCAGTATGATATTAAGGTGAATCCAAAATGTTTTCTGCACTCAAAGGGCTTATTTCCAGATGAGGAAAATAAGAAATGACCCCACATAAATATAAAATATGATACAAAGTTTCTTAACAATTATAACCAATATCATTCATCAAAACTGTTATGCATTGGGCATTCTTCTAAGTACTCCTCATAAAATATACTACCAGTCAAATTCTCAAAATAAACTTGTTGAGGTAGATACTATTATTATCCTTTTGTATATAACAACAGAGGAAACTGAGGCAGAGAGAGGCAAACATATCTATATATATCTACATATATATTTAATTATATTCAGTAGTTAGAAGATGGCAAAGCCAGAATTCTAACTCGGGGCTGCTAAACTCTAGAATTCAGGCCACCAGCATTATATTCTAATCACTTTTTCCAGTTATTAGCAGAATCTGATAAAGCAAGGTGGGTATTCTGAGGAAGGAAAAAGAGAACAAAGAGCTGCGGAAAATGGCAGCCTTTTGCGAATACTTCCTTTGTGTTTTCAAGTAGACACAGCCCCTTTTCCCCACCTGCATCCCTACATGGGCACAAAGGAGTGAGTTGAGGTGAACCATGTCATTAGAGACCTAAACTCCAATTGTCCTTCTCTCTGGCCTGGAGCCAGATCCCCTGCTTTAGTCGTGTCGTTTTTCTCTGAGGTATGCACAAAGTAGAGGTTACTCGTGTCACATCTGTTCCTGCTTTGTGGGTCTATTGGAAAAAAAAAATCGCTGACTTTATTTTCCAAAGGAGACCCTTTTAAGAAAGACCGGATGCAGGGTGGCCAGGAGGGAAACCTGTGTACGTCCTTAAAAGCAACCCTTTCAGCTCTAGCTTTCATAAAGCATACCTTGGCATATGTGTTCAGGCTCCAATGTTTCCCCCTGGCCTCTGTTCGGGTTTAGAATTTCAGAAACGTCACAATGCCACATTCCTTTTCTGCAAAGGAAACCGGACCTCTATGTCTGTATTACACACTCATATGCAAAATCTTCACAGATAGGATTGGCTTTTCCATGGTTTTTCACCAGAACAGCTTCCAGCTTTAAAGCAGCGTTGCATTTTCTGGGTCTTGTTTTCTAACTAAAAGTCTTTCTCCTGCTAAGAGCCTTTGTTTGAGATGAATTATTTTTCAGGGAGACTTATTTCTCTGATTCTTCCATATCTTCTTATATATTCTCTCTTTTAAAATACTCCTGGTATGCAGCTGGATGTGATTACAGGCAAATTCTATGCCTTCACAACTACTCATATTTGAAATAAACTGAAAAAATGTGGACAATTTTCTGGACAATGTGCACACAACTCCCTGCAACGGGGCATACTGTCTGGTTGTAAGGCTGATTTCAGAAAGCCTTTCCTTTTTCCTTACAGTGGATTAGTGGTAGTTTGATTAGCATGTATTCATGGAGAAACCTCATCGCTGTTTAGAGAATGGCTCTTTATCCTTGATGGCAAAGGGGCCATTGGACTGCTAAGCTGTGGAGAGGCATAGCGTGATTTATAATTTTAGGAAATTCACTGACAACTCTGTGGAGAATGGGTTAAAGTGGGAGACTATGAAAGAAGAGATCAGAGAAAGGATGAGGAAACAGGACATAATTGACATCCATCACGAAATTAATTGGGAGTGGGAAGAGATCTTCCTTCCAGTCATTCTTGATTTCCCTACCTAAGAGAGCCTCTCTTGGCTCTGAACTGACTGTGGAAGGAGAGATGTCACATTCCTATCTCCTTGTCCTGGGTAACTAAATCTCTGTGCACTATGTACTGTCTTCCCAAGTATATATAGTAAGTTCTTGGTGGGCAGGACATATGCTTTGCCATTCTACACACCCTTCTGTTCAGACCAACATTTTCTGCTCAAATAAGTATTAATTGATAATTAATAACAGTATTACAGGGAATAGCCAGTTTTCTCCTTTCTCTCCTTTCTCTCTCTTTCTCTCTCTCTTTCTTTCCTTTCTTTATCCCCTTGAACAGTCTACACTGGCCACCCTTAATGATTTGATATGTTGAATTCCTACAAGTTCTCCATCCCCATTTATTTGTTGAGACAGATATGCACTTTTAAGACAGAATGCCCAAGTTTCGATTTCTAACTCTGCCACCACTCCTTGTGGGACTCATGACGTCATTAATTTAAATCTCACATTTATCACCTGTAAACTATAATTAATAAATGATATATATGCAAAGGGCTTGGCATCATGTATTAGGCATTCAGTAAATGTAATTTTCTTTTCCTTCCCAGATTTTCTTACCTCCTTTTTTTCTGTCTCATGCCAGCTACCTCATTGCTATTTGTCTTTTGGCAACTCTCATTCTTGCTTTCTTACAAAGGAAAACACAATAAATTAATACAAAGCCATTGTAATTTCATTTTAAAAAGACAAGCTTGGTTGGAAAGGAATGATATTTCATAGCATTGCACCACCTGACTATGACAGTTGATCAAAACACTGTGCCAAGTATTCATTTACTGGACCAGTTACTTAGACATTTTTATGTCCTACAGCAATTCATTTGAAAACAAATTGATCTTCTCTAAGTGGGATATTGTTTACTGAAAGAAGAAGATTGGAAAGAGGTTATAGAGTACCATTCATTATGTAGTCCTCAGTCAGAGTAACCCCAGACAGTGTCTACATAGCTTTATTTATTGACCACGCTTTTATCAAATACCGTCAAGGCTCCAGACCAGGCAATAGGTTCTCCAGGTGACTCTGAAGTGAAAGATGGCATCTTTGATCCAAAGGCATTCACCATCTAGTAAGGGAGACAGAAGCATAAAAGCTAAAGGACCATGTGGTTGGGTAAAGGTTTTCTGCTATAAACACGGGATGCTTTGGGAACATGAAGGAGGGAAACAAGAGTTGGAGGGGCCTTACTAGATGGTGTGATGAGAATACTGAGGGTGGAAATGAAAGTACATGTAATGTCATTATTGGAAGGATCCAACCCCCTCATGCTCTAAATGAGTTAACTAAAGGCCATAGAACTACCCAAGCTTACACTACAGAATCCTGGCCCCTTGACCCCCATTCCAATAAACCTTTTCAATTTGCATGTGGATCTGTGGGATGAGGGCAGGTTTTACAGGTCAGGTTCTCCAGAAGCAGACACTGAGATGGAGTTTAGAGTACAAGATACTTATTAGGGATCCATACCTGTGTAAGGAAGAGGGGAGGATGATGGACAGAAGAAGTCCAATTGCCATGCAGGCCTGATCACACTTCAGCAGGTCTAGTAGGGAGATTTTCAGAGTGCCCCACATTGGCCAAAATAGCTGGGACTTTATCCTGCACCTTGCTCAGTCCCTGGAAGCAGACTGCCCCAGGAAGGGTGTGAGCTCAACGAAGCAGTTTCCTGCAGCTGAGGAGGACACTGAAGTTGTTGACAGCTGGAGGCTGTCTAATGGCCACATTCCCCTTACCTAAGTAACATGACCTCCCTTAAAAGGGGATCTGGGCAGGATATCTCTGTGTCTACCTAAGCAGAATCAGATTCAACTCAAAAGTTATTGAAAACTTAACATGTGCCAGACACTTTGCCCAGCAATTTCTTATATATTATCTTACTTGATCCTCACAGCTACCTTTTGAAGAAAGTGTCATTATCCCATCTGTGAGTTCACAAGTTCACAGAATAGTTTCTTCATATCCCCGAAAATGTCAACAGCTAAACCACGTTTCAGGTGGACATTCCAAATAGCCTGGTTGGTTTACTAGC
Organism: Chaetophractus vellerosus; assembly: GCA_004027955.1. Classification (NCBI taxonomy): domain Eukaryota; kingdom Metazoa; phylum Chordata; class Mammalia; order Cingulata; family Chlamyphoridae; genus Chaetophractus; species Chaetophractus vellerosus. Next base: position 7,004 of record PVKH010000683.1, read on the forward strand.
ATCATATATTATCTTACTTGATCCTCACAGCTACCTTTTGAAGAAAGTACCATTATCCCACCTGTGAGTTCACTAGTTCAGAGAATAGTTTCTTCACAGCCCTGAAAATGTCAACAGCTAAACCACGTTTCAAGTGGACAGTCCAAGTGGCCTACAGCATCAACTGCACGTCAGATCGCCACAGCAACTTATCTAGGAAGGGAGCTGGGGCAAAGTCAGGCTATGGTTTTGAGTGAGACAAACAACCAAATGAGTCGAAAGAGCCGATGTCTGGATCAATTCCACTTTTGCTCCTGAGTAGTCCGCTATGATCACTGAGCAGACAGTTTTTTTTATCATACAAACATAGGCTCCAAGTTTGGGAAAGGACCCTTGAAATTAGCTACCCTAACCCCTCCATCCAAATCAGGAATCTTGTGTGTAATGTTCTAGACAAGTGATTTGACTATTTCCAATGACCAGGCACTCACAGCCTTGCAATGTAGCCCCGACTGATAGTAGCTTTGTTCTCTGGAGTTACACAGAATAAAACCAACTTCCCTTCCCTTTGGTTTTCTTTTTAAATAAGTAAAAGCAGCTTTCATGGAAATTTCTCTTCTCTTCTCCCAGTTTGCTAACCCTGGCTCTGGCACTAACTGCAACCTTGTTGCATACATCCAACCTCTTTAAGGCTTTCTTCCTCATTTCTATAGTATCTTCAATAGAATTCATATAATATCCCTCATTCAATAATATCCTTATAATACATTTATGAGAGTTAAATGAAATTCCATTTACATAGTAAGTACTCAATAAGCAGTAATGATTATGCTTAATGTCATTAGTGTTACATTTATTCTAGTGGTAATTCTATCACTGATTTGGAGAGCACTATATTTCACTTCATATAGATACTATACTTATGTTATAAAGATTGTTAATGCACATCAATTCATTTCTTTCATTGATATTTTCCTTCCAATTGGAATGAGTGTCTCTGTGTACATCTGATTGCTTAACTTATGGGTACAGGAACCTCTTGCACTCTATGGAACTCTATTTGGCATCTTTTGCGCTCACACCCCCATATTGTATAGAAGTAAAATGACACTTGGAGTGAGAACCTTATCCCCAAATCACACACAAGTGCTGGTTAAGATCCTGTCCTTGGATTGAGGTTTCCAAGCAGTGCTCTTACATGGATTGAGGTTTCCAAGAAGTGCTCTTACACATTTGAGGCACTTCATAATTTATGGGTCATAACCTTCTTGGAAAATCTGATGGATTCTCTCCCTAGGGGTTGGTGGTAGTGGTGGTGGTGGAGAGGGGGGTACCTCACATACACATACACACACATTTTTGCTTTATTGTAGGAGATACACAAACCTCCTAATGAGAACTCCTCATAACAGACATTCTGGTTAATAGTCTCAGTAATTCAGATATTAAGCTGGTAGGGATTCATTTCTGGGATCTGACTCTTCAACAGAAAGTAAAGAATTGGCAGAGAAAAGAAAAGGTTAAATGGGTAGTGAATTCATTACGAGAGAAGCAGTGGAACTTGTATGAAAATTTCACATCTCTTCTATATTAGGAGAGGCTAATATTCTTGGAATGAAGAATGAAATCATGGGCACTCAGAACAGAGCTCCTAATTTTAAAGCTAATGCATGTTCTATTAGCTGCATATGTCAGAACACTCTGATTCATAATTCCATGAGACCCAGAGCTATCTGTCCCAGAGGGCAGCAGAAATAGAAAAGAAAAGAGATGTTTTGTTATGTCTTTGGCGAGACCTAGACACATGGAAATGTTTGTTCATTTCATATGACTTGCAGTTCTTTTTAGCTATCCCATCCACTACACATAGAAATCCACTACTATTACCTAAGGCCAGACGTCTTTTTTCTTTCTTAAACTGTTGTGAGAGGCTTCTACTTTTAACTCTCTCCATCTCCCTGCCTCTAGGTTGCCCTAACTTTCTAATGCATCCTCCATCCAAGACATTCTCAAACTCAAGACCTCAGCTGCATTTAATTACTGGCAAAACTGGGTAAAATACAGATTCCCAGGCTACAGCATCAAATCCCCAGGTTCAAAAGGTTTTGAGGTTGAGCCTAGGCATCTGCATTCATAATTAGCTGCCTCCTTGATTCTGTGGCCCAGTCTTTTGGGGGAACTTTCTCTGAGATAGCAACACTTCGCCTTTCACAATTCCTTAACTCATAATATACTGTGCTAGTTGTTCATGATAGCTCTTCAAGCACCGTACAAACCTCAACACAAATATCTAATCTTTTATGAGCTTGCACAAGAAATCCTATCACAGCTACCACTTTGCTTTTATTCCTTATTTTGCCGAAGATGTATGAAATCTTGGGGAGGAGCAATATTGCATAGTAACAGTATTTCACTTGAAATAAACCCATTGGACAAGTATCCTCTCCCAAGGGTCTCCTCCTCACCTCCAACCCCATCTGGGTCACTTCCATCCTTTGTTGCTGACTCTTGTCCAAGCAGTATAGATGTTTGTGCTGGTCCTCCTCCACCCTTAATTACTCAGAGTAGATTTCCTCTTCTCTATGTTGCCTGGCCAAAGAAAGACCCAAGGCTGACTTCTACAATAAAATGCATTCATCAGGGCATCTTTGCAAAACAAGACCGTTCCCTCCAATTGCTAAGACGATACCTATCTCTCCAACTCATTGCAAGTACTATTAAAGTTATGCCCTTGCCTGTTTCATTCCCTTACATGGCCCCACTGTAACCAAAATGACTGATTCTCAAATTTGGATGCACATTACATTTAACTGGGAAGTTTAAAAAATATTGAGGTCTGGGTTCCAATACAGAGCATTAAATAAATTTCTTAGTATGGGCCCCCAGCATAGATAATTTTTAAATGTTCCCCAGGTAATTCTAATGTGTAGCCATAGTTCATAGCCACTAATTTAAAAAATAATAGAAATCCCTAAACTTGGATTTGAGCCCCCTTCATGATTCAGCCTTAACCCTCATTTTCAGTTTTATACCCCACTTATGTTCATTACACACTCTATACATGTGTTATAACTCTGGACTCCTACCATATGAAAACAATCTTGTCTCTCCTGAAACTCCCCTTGCATTTTGTCCATACTTCACTCATCACAAGACTTGTTCATATTCACGTCCCCTCCTTTCCATTAGACCATCAGCATATTTTTATTATAAATTAGCATTTGTTCTATTTTAGTTGCGATATTAATGCAACCTGTATTTGATGAATAGTCTTATAAATGGAAAAGTTAAAAACCCATCTTGAAACACTCATCACTACCTTTATAATACAGTTTACAAGAGAGAGCAGAGTCACGTGCAAAAATGGTAAAACCAAGACTAGGTGATTTCAAAATTGACAGAGACCTTAAAATTCAGAGCTGATATGACCGTAAAGATCACTTACTTTTGTCATCTTGTTATGTAGATGAATACAACAAAAAACAAGGAGAGGAAGGAATCTACTAAGGTCATTACAGCCAGCCAGTTATAGAGCCGGGATGAAACTCCAGATGTCCTAGTAAGGGCCTGGTGCTCTCTCCACTCTACCGTGTCAAATAATTCAGGTGAAAAACTTGCGTAGACACAGTTATTCTATGGCTAAAGATATTTTACTCTGGAGGCAGTTAGATGATATCATACTCTGCCCTGGGTGGCTTGGAAATCATAGCTTTTGATCCAGGAAACAGCTCCACATTCTCTGCTCCTATTATAACCATGCGAAGCATCCTAACATATTTTTGAATGAAATCCTGACATCAGTGTAGCTCAGTTCTTCACAAAAATATCAAATACTTCAAGCAAACTTGCAGCAAAGTTCAAACTTAACCTGATACTTTGAAATCTTTCCTTGGAATCCAGGTGGATTTTATCTATTGTGATCCAAGAACATGATTTATCATAGGACAAATAGAACTGATTAACGACTCCTAGATGCTGGGTGATTTAAGGAATACTGAGATATCTGTGACATAGTGTGCACAATCCTAAAACTTCCAATCTAGTTTGGGAAAAACCAACACAAATATCCAATTGCCTCTAAAATAAGGTCAACTGACAAGTATAAGAACAAATTGTCTATCGGTAGGTGGTGAAAAACTTTTGCTATTTAAAATCAAAATCATCTTTTGATGAGAGTAGGCCCTGCCAAATTAGTTGTTTGGAGCATCTTGTTAGTTTTCATTATACATAAACAGGACTGGAGATGAGGTCAGGCATAGGAATGATAAAGACCCAATTCACTCAATCCTCCTTGAGAGCAACACCCAGAACCTGATTTTTTACTGCTAGGTATTGGATGGAGTCATAATGAACCAAGGAAAGCAAGATAGACACATTGATTCAAGCCTTACACAAAACAATAACATTGGCTCAGGTTGGCAATACATTACGGATTTGATGCACCAGGTAACTGCTTGAACTGCTTATTATCTCAAGGATTTTCTAGGTATACTAACAAAATCTCTTCCCAGGGAAGGGTATTCTTCCTTACATGTCATTTGTCCTTTCTGATGCTTTATTGTTATGCATTGTTATGATCTCTCAATAAAAGCCTCTGCCTCATATACTGGGCTTTAGTCACAGCTGAAAGCACTGTAGAAATTGTTTTTTTTTCCCTTCCATTATAATTTATCTTTTTTACTGCCCTAAAAAGGTGCTAACGGGACTTTTAGCAATGAAGGGTAGTTTTTCTTATCTGGGCCTGGATTTCAAAATGCTAATGTAAGAGATTAGGGTAATGCTAAATTATCCCATTTCATTAAAAAATGACACATAAAAGGTATTTCACATGGCAGCAACAGCCAAATCATATCTGACCCACCCCACTGGTGACATTTATGGAGAAACAAGGCTATTCTTGGCTGTTGTCAGAGGAAAAGTGTCTTTGTCATATAACTGATATTCCCAAATCCTATAAATATCGTGCTCTCTAGAGAGCTATATTTTAGAGTTCAGTGAGCTCATAGTTTTGTTCTCAAATTTTAGAAAACTTTGCACGAGAATTTGGAGTGCTGGGTGTAAGCCTTTTGGGAACCAAATATTCAAAATTGAATGTATGGTTTTTTGAGTCTATGTGAAAGCAACCTCAAATTCCAAGATTTCAATCAGATATATCAAGTGAGCACTTTCAAGTCCTTGAATGACAGTGATTCTTAATCTCTAGCTTGCATAAAAATCCAATTTCTAGACTTGAGGATCAAGATTCTGATTTAATGGGTCCGAGTTGGGGCCTGAGGATTTGTACTTCTAAGAAGCTCCAGGTGATGCGGATATGCTGGTCCCTATAGCCAAATAATGCTGTAGACTATTTAGGGTAGGGGACAGATGTAAGGTTACCCTAATTTCTGATACATGTTGCATATTTTCATAATTTCTAGCAGAGCTAGATCACTTTTGCAAAGGTTGCTTTCTTTCCGTTGCTCAAACCAGGCAGATATATTGAAGCCTCTAGGATTTTGCACCTGCTGCTTTATCTGTCTGTGTGCCCTTTCATTATTTGTTAGCTTGGTTCATTTTCCAAGCCTCAGTTTAAAGGACATTTCCTATGGAAATTCTTTCCTCACTTCTTGTTTGCTGAGTCCACTCTGCTGCCTTTCTGTAGAATCCTGGATTTGCTCTAACACTACCCTTTCATATTGTTTATTTAATTTTTCTGTCTTACCACTTAGATTGTAATCTTCTTGAAGTTCTAGACTTCCTCCAGAAGGTTCATTATTGTAACTTCAACTAGTAAAGAGGTTAGCACATGCTAGTGTTCTCTAACTATGTGTTAATTGCAAAAAAAGAGCTCAAACTCCATTTAAGGGACAGGGGAATAATCTATAAAGTTCCAGAGAAGAATGTTCTAAGGACAAAGTTAAACAAACCTTCATAAGTCATCTGGTTCAACTGACCCACTGTATTGGTGGGAGTTGAGATCCAGAAAGAAATATAGGACTCGTTTGATATTACCCAACTAGTGGTATCACTTCTCTCTTCTCCCTAGCCTCAACTTTGTGAAATTTGAAACATCCTTAGAGAAAAGACAGGAATTTTATGTCTAGCTGGAAAGTGAATTAAATCTAGGATACAAAGAAGCTATTTTAACACCTGAATTCTCTAGCCTTTTCCCCCTCAAAAGAATGAAGTGAAGGCACATTACTATTATAACCGTGAAACTGGCTAGCTTAGTGTTCTCTCTTTCCCTGCAAGTCCCCATGTTTTCATTGGGTATCATAGGTTGAGTCCCCCAAGAAGTACTCTAAATGGGAATTTGCACACAGGTGCTTTATGTGGGAGTGTTCCCAGAGACAACATCTATAAGGGAGTGAAGAAAGCAGGATTTGACAGAGGGAGCAGTTGGATTTGCAATTGCAATTGCAATTGAGGCCACAGCTGATCCCACAAGGAGCTGTGCAGCTGGGGTGGTCTTTCATAGATGTCAATTTATGTAAGGGGGGGCAGACTTTAGTGCTTTTATAGTGCAAAGTGCCTCTGGGGGCATGCATAGCCTTGTATGAAGAAACTTCATTTGGTAAAGGGCAATTCCAAAGAGAGACTCATCTGTGGATGATCAGCATCCAATACTCCCAAAACCTGAAGTATGATTGCCTTATTCTTGGGGGTGACAGGCAGTGGATGGTGTCTTGACAGCACACTATGTCATCTACTACATTGGAAATCTCAAATGCTGTTTCATATGTACTCAGAAAGAATTGCAAATATTGACTTCTACTCTGCCCTCACATCTCTTGGTCGATTCATCTTGCCATTTTTTTTCTCCCAATGTCCCCCATGGAACTCTAAAAGCTAGAAATCGTTTGACTTTTCATAAAAGAAACCAAACTCCAATGTCTAAAGTAAAACATGCAGTTTGATAGCTTATTTAACCAATAAGAGTTGGAGAGACTTATCTCTCTCCAATTCTGTCATGCTGTTCCTCCCACTTCCTCCTCCTCCCACACCTCCTCCTTCTTCCTAGACCACTTCATCAAAGCTTCTGCTAGTAGCTCCTCTCCATACATGAGGTTAAACCTGAACCCTCAGATGCCATCCCTAGTCAATCACCCATTGTCAAAACAGTACCCATGCACAAAACTATTCCCTCCTCCTCCAGTCAAAATAACAAAAGCACACCTATATTTAATTACACATACATAGGGAGTAGTGGTGGGAAGTGGAGTATGAGTGAAGATGGAAAGTGGCCACTGGTACCAAGCATAATGACTGCATCAGATCTTCTGAAACCATCTTGATTATGCACTTGAAGGGACATAAAATTTTCTTCTACGCATCTCCCCCAAAGCTGCCATATGCCAGCCCATTGTTGAATATCTGTCACTTTCTTTTGATTTAAGATATTAGATTCAAATGTCCCTAATAGATTAGAAAGAAGAGAGTGGCATTGCCTCTAGAATGCCTTTGAGACATTTTAGATTCCTTTGATGGGACATTGAGCCTTCTTTTACTAACAGATACTCAACCATTTTATTTCCCAGTGGAAAAAGGAGATGGGGTATTTCTACAGGCCGAAGCTAGGATAGAGATGGAAAGCGGGTGCAAATGAGAAGTTCCAGGAGACTGAGTACACAATATAGCCCCAAGTAATTCTGTGTTTGGAATATATGCCTACAAATTTAGGAAGGTAATGAGAATGAAGGTGCCAGGATTAAAAGAGCCATACTAGTAACCTTTGGTTGAATAATTACAAACAAAGGACAGGATCAGAGGAAATAATTGTTTTTCTCTATTTCTGCCCACTTCCAGAAAATTGCTTTCTAGTTCTTCCCCATATGTTATGGCAGAAATTGTTAAACTGGGTAACAATAGTAACCACTATTCATTGAGCACTGTGTCACAGTCCATATCCTCATTCTCATTTAATCCTCACTGCAGTTTTATGGGTTGATTTTATAAGATATATAAGAAATTAACACATCTTATGAGTTAGGTAAGAAAACTGGTAATATGAGATTCTCAAAGGCCACACATTTTTTAAGAATCTCACACACTTACTATGTGTAGGAGCTAAAAGTAGAACTTAGTTTTGTCTCATTATACAACAGCCCAGTTCAGGGTTAATTCTGGAATCAGAGGCCAGAATGGTGAGGAGTCTTGAAACCATGCTATTTGAGAAGTAGTAAAAGAACCTGGGAATGTTCAACCATGGGAGAAATGATCACCATTTTCAATCTTTACAAGGCTCTCATCTGCATAGAGAAATCAAGTTTGAGGAGCACCAGAATTACAGCACAGCAACTGGACCTAATATTAGGAATGGTATTCTGATTTTTGGAGTTGTTTAAAAAAATGTGACAGGGATACTTTGGGAGGTGAATTCATTTCACACATAATCATTGAGCCTGTTTTCAAGCATGAGAGACACAACTGTGAACATGCCACAATCATCTGCTCAAAGAACTTACAATTTGATAGAGGAAAATGGACAGGCCAATGTTCTATTATTGTAAACGCCAAGCTACACAGTTACAGGATGACTTTGTTGGTAGAGAAATCAAGTATCCAATGGAATTAGTTGAACCCAGTATTTTCAAACCATGTTCTACAAAGCCCATGTATTTCAGAGCATGTGTATAGGTGTCCAGAAACAAAACGGTTCTGTAGTCAAATGAGTTCAGGAAATACTTATTTAAAAACAAATGAGTCTCTTTTTCTGTGGGACTTCACAGAGCTTTAAAAATGGGCATTGTGTATCTCCAAGAAACTAATATGGCAGGCACTGATTTATAAACTTACTTGACCATAAACCCCTTTTCCATGGAAATATCAATATACAGTTTGGGGAATGCTGGTGAAGTGATGAACTCTGAAGTTCTGTCTCATCCTGAAATTCTATAATTTCTCAAGCACTAACTGAGTCAAGGAACTTAAAATTTAGTCCTAATCTTGCACCTAAGCCCTTGTGCTTTCTGAAACATTTCCTTGCCTTTTTTGAGCCCCAGTATGGTGTCCTTGACTAACAAGTATTATTGCTGAGATATTTCACCTACAATATTTTGTTGTACTATGAAGGCTCCAGAGCATCAAAGAGGAGTTTCACCTACTTGACAGTTAGCTAGGGCCTGTATTCTTCCAACCTGCTGGCTATGAGTGAATGTTTCTTGGTTCTGGTTCCCATTCTGCTAGATAGCAGTCTGAGTACAAGAAGCCAAAAGGACCTCCCATTCTGGAGGTTTCCAAATTGTTTTCGCAGACCTCAGCAATTCAGAGTGTTTGAAGACACTGCAGAGATGTGCAGTTCTGCAGTTGACCCCTCTCAAACAGCACATAATTCTGAAAAACTTGGAGCTCCTCCATAAAGCTATATTTCAGTTGCACATTTTAGGCATGAGATTTCAGCCAAAAGCCATAATATAACACTGCTGAGGATTTTTTCTTGCAAAAATATGCATTTGGATAAGACTTAGGGACCTAACATTTCAGGAATTGAATGCACCTTCCGTGTTAACCAAAGTGCTACAGATCAAATGATAAATCACGTAAATATAGAGTATGTCTTCCCAGACATTTCCCATTCCAAAGTTCCATGAAAGACTTGAATCTTCTCTCTTTCCCTGTGAAGTCATTGTTTAGCTCCTTCTTGACCACACTACTTTTGACAAGCATGCTATTTCTAAGGCAGACCAACCTACTATCAGACATTTCATCATTAGGAAGGCCTTTCTTATTTTAAATGTAAATATGACTTCTATAACACCCATCTCTATTTGCTATTTGCCATTCTGAGGATACCAGGATTAAAAATCTCTTCTCTCCTCTTTAAATGGCCTACTTGAGTTTTGAGAACAAACCTATGCCATTTTCTACCATCTGTAAACAGTTTGAGTATTTCAACATAAGCATTCTGTGTTTGTTCAATGGAAGTAATGTGACAATCAAAAATAAAGCACAGCCTTTGAGTTCAGAAAGACACATAGTTCTAACTCCTCCTTTTCCTCCTGCATCTTCAAGCTGATGACTCTGAACTCTTAATGTTGCTGATCTTTGGTTTCCTCATCTTCAAGTAATGGGCAATAATAACTAAATCACAGGATTATTGTGAGAAGCAAATGAGGAAAAGTCCGTGAAGCCTTCTCCATGACAAGCAATTGGCACACTTATTTCTCCTTCTCTTTCCCGTTGGGTTCTCTTCTTTCTTTATACAACCCTAATAGGACATGGCATCACTTCACGCCCCATTATAATGCAATATTTTTGCTCATTTCTCAGAAATCCTGGAGTCTGGAGGTAAACATAATTCCAGGTAAATTGGAGAGGTGGAGCCTCACCTCCGTGATTTTGGCCATTACACGTCTTTAATGCAACTGCTCTAATATTAAAATGCCTCATTTCTCTTCAGACATTGTAATGTAAACCAAAGAAAGAAGACCTTTAATACTTTTTTATGCAATATTAGTATTGGTGAGAGTGAATTTGAGGAAGTCAAAGCAGCCAGTGTGCTTGGATGGTAATTAATTTCCTTAAGGATTATTTTATTATGCACTCAGTGTTCTGAAATGCTAATTTCTGCAGATTCAGTGCAACTACTTTGCTTTTTTCCTTTCAATTTATTCTGTATTGAGTGATCGTTTTTCATTATGGAGGAAAATCATTTATGCTCTGGACTAAACATAATAGAACAAAACAACAGAAACATCATCTATCTGTGAGGTCTGCATCAGACTTGATCACACTGGAGGCAATGCAGGTTCCTGGCTTGGGGTGCAGGAGCCTGGATCTGTCCCTGCTCTGCAGTGAATTGTTTGTGGCTTTGGGAAGGTCATTGCCCTTTAGTGGGCTTCAGTTTCTCCCATTTGACTTTTATTTCTAGTGATTATAATAGAAAAGAACCTAATCAGGGCTTGACACCCAAGAGCTTGTCAAAAGAGCTTCCGACACTAAGGGAGCAGAAAACATCATTGGCTTCCAGAGACAGCATGAAAACTGCAAGTGGGAGTGGAATCCCTGAGATGCGTACCTTAACACTTTGTAATCTTAAAGAAAGGAAGTAATTTCCCAAGACTTTCACAAACCAAGTCCTACCAATAAAGGACCAGAACAGATGCACCTTGCCTCCCAGACCAACTTTCTTCTGGTTCAATCCCTCTGCCTCTGGAAACCACTCAGAAATGAGCTCCCTCATTCCTGTTTCTTAACTATCTACAATCAGGTACTGATGGTAAATAAGGATGTTGAAAATGCCTTGAAATTTAGCCCTTGTTTTAAATAAGTTTTATATTTGAAAGCTTTTTCCTCTCTCTTAAAATTATTCTATAATGCTATGAAAATTCTTTCCTAGAACAGAGTTTTCTGAATTGTGTGATATCAACTACAAACATATACTTTGAATTTCTATTAAAAATTATTTGACTCACCAATTGTAGTAGTACGGCATTATAGAAAAAATATAGGTGTAACTGGATTCAGAGTTTGATTACTGACTCTGAAACTTTGTAGTTTTGTGATCTTGAGTAAAGATTTCACCAGAATAAGCCTCAATTATCTTATCAATTAAAATAAAAGGTTAAAGGCCTATCTTACAGAGTTGTTGTAGGGCTTAAATAAAATGGGATATTAAAATCCCTTGCATAGTGCCTGTTACATAGAAGAGCTCAATAAATGCATGAGAGGTACTATAAGAAGGAATTGAACTTCTCCCCCAAACTCATAAACATCTTCTCTCCATGCCCTTCAGTGAGGTTTATTTGAACTATCTCTGGGTAGAACTCCTGCTTCTAAAAATGCATCTGAAAACAACTTTTCAATGACATGAACTTATATATGGGAATGTGAGTTATCATCAGCCTACAAAACACTGTTTATCCACCCTTCCTATTCTAAAGTTCCTTCATAGGATATAGTTCAATTGCACATAGATTTTCATATTTCCTTTATTTTTCACAGTATAAAGTAAATTGTAAAAACTCTATACTTCAATGATAGTAGATATATTCCTTAAATCACATAATAGACTTCCACATGGAGAGATGGAAGAGTTTGTGAGACCCATTTTCATAATCACTTTAGTTCTTGGGCCAACAGAGAACAGGAAAGAAAATCAATGGTAATCTTAAATATAAGTGCATCAAACATATGCCAATACTTGAGCAAAGACTTGAGCATATGCCTGCAAATTTAATTAAACAGGTGAGATGGTAACTTGCAGCTTTCAGAAGCATTTGCATGATGCATGGGTTATTCACAATTTCTTTCACTTTTTGTGCCAAACAAGATTTTTAGAGAGGTGAAAGGAAACATTTATAGAGCTCCAACTCTGTGTCAACGTCTTTACATTCATCCTTTAGAATAACTATTCTGTTCAATCATCACAAGAACTATACGAATTAGATATTTTGCTGTTCATGATAACAGGCATGGTAACTGGTGCTCCTAGAGTGAGTGTCATTTTTTCAAACCCACACAACTTGAAACTTAAATCTATCTTAAGTATAAATGGGTCCAGTAAGATTTGAACTCAAAATTCTTCGTTTACTTGATTGGAATTCTATTAATTAAGCTTCAGAGCCACTGAAGCTCAAAACGTAGAGATTGATATTGCTGTCCATTTTGCTTTTGTTTCGGACATGCCATCATTTCCTTTTTCCATATCCAAGCTATTTCTAACCTTTGCATCTTCTTTAAGACTTAATTTAAATGACATGTTCTCAACAAGGCCCACTCTGACCAACTTGCAACACCTCTGCCAGCTCTATGGCCCAGTTACCCTGCTCAACTTTGTCTTATTTTCCTGTAGCTCTTTTCAATGTGTCACAAGCTATATAGTTGACTTATGGATTATACTGATTGATCATTGTGTCTTCCACTAAAATGTCAGTGACCGAAGGGCAGGGATCATGCCTACTTTTGTTCACCAGTGTATCCAAATCATCTACAATAAGGCCTAACACATAAAAGGAGCTTAATAATATTTTTGTATGAATTGCTAATCAAGCATACAATTCTTTCCATTGGTGTCAGACGTGACTTCAAAATCCTTCTCAACACAACCTTACAGTTAGCCACAGGTTTTTTTTTCTAAAGATTTATTTTTACTTATTATACATCCCCCCATTCTGATTGTTCTTGCTGTATTCATTTTTTTTTCTTTTTGCGTCCCTCTGTTCCGCGGTGGCCCACCTGCTCGCAGGGGGCTCGTCTTTGCTCGTGGGGGCTTGCCTTTGCCCGCAGGGGTTTGCCTTTGCCTGCGGCGGCGTGCTCCACCTGCATTGGCTTGCCTTCTCGAGGCGGTCTGCCCGTTTTAGGAGGCCCCAGGGACTGAACCCGGGGCCTCCCATGTGGTAAACCGGTGCCCTACCAACTGGGCTACAGCCAGCCTCCACAGTTAGTTTTAATTTGAACTAAAATTAAATACTATGCTTCTGTTTCCTTATCCATAAAATGAAAATGGAGATGGCATCATCTACCATAGAGGTGTCAGGAGGAAGACTAAGTGAGTTCATATATGTAAACTGCTTGGCTCAGTACATGGTCTGTAGCAGGCACTCAATTTCTTTCTCACCATGGTATGCTGGCTCTCATTTATCTGACTTATAGCATGCATACTTAAATAGTCCTAATTAAAGCACATGTAAGAAACTCTATTACCAAGGGAGTCACCTTGATTTTCTACACTATTCCAATTTGTGGAACTTTGCTATTACCTCATCAAAGAAGCCTTTCTCAATATTTCAAAGCAAAGCTATTGGCTCATTTTCATTTCCACAGTATATAATATGTACACAATTTCATATCTTGCCTCATAGTCATGTACTAATCATCAGGTGCTTCATCCACAACATGGTAAATTCTTCCAGGGGAAAGTCAATATCTTGTGACTTTACCCCTATTTCCTCATATGATTGACTTAATGGCATAGGAACCTGATAGCATTAAGGCAGAATGTGAAAAGAAAAATGAAGATTTGGTCATTTGGTGATATAGAATTATAATGGCATATTGGTGCAGGAAATGAATCTGGAGATGACCAAGTTGAATCCTATAGTACAGATGGGAATTTTGAGGCTCAGGGTAGGTAAATGTATTATAGAAACCATATTGTCAGTTATTGGGTAAATTAAGACAAAGAATCAATTTTGTTAACTCTAAATTCTTTTTAGTATTCCTAAAACAAAACTTTGTTTCTTTCCACTTTACAGTTAGGTGTGCCTTGACATAATTCATTAATCTGCTTTTCTGTCCTTTAATTTCCTCCTTAATTTTGAGGACTCACCTCTGTTAAAAGTCAAGCTTGCATGGCCCCGTTCTTTTGGAAGCAAATCACAACTGGATAATCCTATGTAAAGGGATCAGAGTAAATACTGTACCAGGCTGATAATTCATAATTATATAGTGGGTGAATGAATTGGGAAGCTGAGTGCCTAAGTCTATCCTAGAATCAAATAAAATAGAGTCGGCCGTGAGCGCTTAAAAACAGGGGCACTGCCTTCTTCGAATGTGTTCCTCTCCCAACTTACAGCTGGGGCTTTACTCTCATTACATGTCTGCTGCATTGAATTGTATCTACTCTAAGCTCCCACCTAAGGGAATTTGCTCCTTGCTGAACTTACCAGTATCCCTCCCACCTCAACTTGTATTACTCCAGTAATAGAGCACTCACTGTCTCTGGAAGAGCCATTGTGAGGTTATTAAATTTAGTGCCTTGAACTAAGATATGCCTCATGGTAACTTTGACCTATTGTCCAGTGTTCTCTTGTCTTGCCACAAAGCACATCATGCCCCCCACACAGGAAATAGTGACTACCGCCTTCCTTCTGTACACAGGTACACATACCCATCCAGCCATATCTCCACTAGGCAAGATCTCCTTCTAGGTCAAGCTCTTTTCAATGGTGAGTAAACCAAAAATGTTTAGTCACTTTCTTTTTCATTGATAGCAAAACCCTTCTGATTTACTACAAAAGAGTTATTTTTGGACTCCCCAAATGAAGAGGTGAGTTGACCAATAACAAATATATCATTCAATATTGCCTTTCAAAAAGAGTCTCATTCCACATCATTTAATGGTGTGTGGGAAAGGAAAAGGAAAAGGAAATAGCATTTAGAAATATTTACTGTGCTTTGGTCACATCACATTGATTAAATACTTGGAGCTTCACAGCAACCCTTTTAAGTACACATTTTTATATCCCATTTTATAGGTGAGAAAACTGAGACTCAGCAGTTTTATTTAATTTGTTCCAAACCAAACAACTAGAAAGGAGTAGAGCTAGAATTTGAACCCAGACCTACTGAATTCCACAACCCGTTCCCCTGGCGTTCTTCCTGGATGTCTCATGTCTCAGGATGCACAATTCTGTGGTCAAAACTTTGTTTCTTTAACTTGCCTGTGAATACCTCCCACGAACTATAAACAGTGTGATCTTCCAGTAAAGCTCTCATAAACTTACTAGAAGGGCCACAATTGGCCAATTGAATGATGCATCTCACCCAGTAATCTGTGTCTGAACATGGTCCAAACAAAGGACAGAGCCATGTGCTCACTAATGGCTTGTACAGGAGCACAAGAGGAAGCCCGAAAGTGAATGCCTTGCTCAATGTTTGTAACTGATTTCCCTTCTGCAAGTTTTCTTTCTCTGAATGGCACGATCACTGTCTTATTTTCTCATCTTTGGCTACACTTCCTCCACACATTCAAACTCTCACTGTTAAATCTGCCTCCCAAAGGCTTCTCAAATTTGCACTGTTCATCTCTATTGCAATTGTTTTAATTAAGACCACCTTCCGCACTCACTTGACCTCATTATTACACTTCTTCCAATTTGGTCAATGTTACTACAGTCATAGTTACTTCAGTCCATCCTTCAGAACAGCAAGAGAGATGTTTCAGAAAGAGATTTTATCATGTCACCTCCCTGCTCAAAGAGTTCTCAGTGCTGCTAGAGGCAACAGTCATCATGTTTCCATTTGTTGACTCCACTGGAGTAACACATTTTGCCTTTTAGCCTACCTTTACTTTCTCTTTCCATTAGATGGGGAGCAAGTTACCGAATTGCTAAGTGATATGTTTTTGGCCTACATTTCTTGACTGTTGGGAGTTAATCTATTGAAAGACTTTAAACACAAGGAAGTTTCTCTTTCCTCCCTCTCTGCTATGGACCAGAGTGATATAGAATTCTAGGGTAAGAATATATACTTTTCACCTATCCTGTGAGTCAGTCCCTATGAAGAGGTTATGCTGCAGTAACAAAAGACCCCCAAATCTCAGTCACTTAAAACAATAAGTGCTTGTTTCTCTCTCATGCTAAATGTTTATCATATATCAGCAATGGCACAACTGCATATCATTTTCCCCCAGGACCCAGGCTGATAAATTAGCCTCTATCTGGACCATTGTTGGTTATCAGGGCAGAGGAAAAGAAAAATCAGATACAATGAACCACACAATGGCTCTTAAAGTTTCTGCTCAGACATATGTCACTTCTGTTTGTATCCTACTGGTTAAGCAAGTGACCTGACCACTCCTGAATTTAAAAGAGTACAATGGTATATACATTCACAGGTTAGAGCACCACAGAGAGGGACACCAGATACGGGTGAACAGTAGTACACACTACCACACTGGCAGTCTTACCAAGGTCCAGAATCCAGAGGTCTAGAGGGTGAAGCCCATTTAGCCCCTTACTTGCCATATCATCAAACTTAGTATTTATTTGTCTAAAACAAAAACAAAAACAATACATAACATTTTTGAGCTGGTGCTCAGAAAGTATCAGTGGTTTACCTCACTGTGCAAAGCTTGTCAGCCTTAGAACAAGGACTAGAAGCCAAAGCTCTTTCCACTAAATCAGATTGCTTCTCAAACCTCATTGCCCATGTCTGGCATAAAGTAAGTGTCCTGTACATGCTTGCAGAATTGAATCACATTTATATGACCCATTGTTCAATCTCTCCCTAAAATGTGCTTTTTTCAGTTCAATAAACAGTCTCCACCTGTGTCCTATGGTTGACAAAACTCTACCACATTCTTTACGCCAAACCTCCACAGTAAATAAATCCCTTACCCTTCACTCAGCTTGTCCTGATCAAATTTTGTTTCTATATTGTTGTCATCTCACCAGACTCCCAAAACAATTAATGAAAAACAGATAAATGTCTTAGGAACAGGAAAAGCCTCCACGTGCCACCCCTCACTCTTGGTTTAATGTTAATCCCATTTTCCTGCTTTTGAGCCAACAATGTTCTCCCTAAAGTCCAATCCCTTCCCACTTTGGAAGAAAGACTAGGTATTTCTTGAATCCATTTAGTGTGTTTTTCCTTCTCTTCAGTCATCTTCCCTAGTAACGTCTTCCATATGTCCGTGAGCCATTGTGTTAAAGAGTTCTGCCCAAAGTCCTTATTTATTCTGAGTGGATTGGAATGGCAGCCTTAAGTCTGGTATTTCCTCACATTTGACAGCTTGAATTACAGACTTTGGGTACATTTAACATAATCCATTCATGTGGAGTGGCTGTTGTTCCTCTCATAGTAGTTTGAAAATATAAATATTTACAAACCCCTAAGGCAAAAGCTCTTACTGACAAGGCTCTAAAGCAATAGCTCCATAGACAGGAACTTTTTCACTTAGAGATTTCCACTGACAGAGTCTCAATTCTCCTGGGTCATGTACACTCCATTTAATACTAATGGAATCTTCATGAAATCATTGGAATTTCTCTTTCTAGGTGTCCAAGGAGGGAAAGCAGCAGGATGAGAGGGTGGAGACAGATTTTCTGTTTCTCAGGATATAGTTAGCTCTTTTAAGGCTAGCCAGAAGTGAAGTTTCGGGAATCGAAAGGGATATCTGGAACCTATGGCAATTCCTCTTACTTAGGTGTCTTCTCTGTTCCAGGCACAATAATAAAATACTTTACATACAAGAATTTAGTCATACCTCACAATCTATTTACCTAATATAGAAAAAAGGCTTTGAGAGATAAATGGATTCATCCAATGTCAAACAACTAATGAGTAGAGGTTATAGGGATTTGATCACAGACCTTGTCCTTTCATATAGTGCTATATGGACTAAGAGAACATTAAATATGTGAGTTGTGTGAGTGCAGAGATGATAACTAATGCTGTAAGAATCTATATTTGTAAAAAAAATTTCTTTTAGTCACACATACCTTAAAAGAGCCACATTAGATTCCCCCATGTTCATATCAATTTCCTAACATCAATCTCTATCAATCTCTCATCCCTTTGGAATAGAATTACCCATTTGTATTAATTTGGATTGGTTTTGGAGGTGTATAAAGGAAATAAATAACAATACCTTAAAATAAGATAGAAGATTAGTTCTCTGTTTTAAAATAGGTTGGAAGCATGTTATAGATTGAATTATGTCCCCCCAAAAGATATCTTGAAATCATAACCTCCAGGACCTTATGTGGAGGTAGGGTCTTTGCATATGTAAAGAAACTAAGATACGGTATACTGAAATAGGGTAGGCCCTAATCCACTACCCTAGAGTCTTTATAAGTGAAAAAGAAGAGACAAAGATATAGACACAGAGAGAAGACAGCCATGTGAAGATGGAGGCAGAGATTGGAATTATGCTGCCACAAACCAAGGTACACCTGAGGCTACTAGAAGCTGGACAAGACAAGGAATGATCCTCCCCTACAGTTGTCTCGGAAGCATAGCCTTGCCAACACCTTAATTTCAGACTTCTAGCCTCCAGAGCAATAAATGAATACATCTCTGTTGTTTTAAGTCACTCAGTCTGTGGCAATTTGTTATAGCAGCTCTAGGAAACTAATAGAGGGTAGGAAGTCTAAGTTTGGTATGGTGGCTCCACTTACATCAGTGACACTGGCTCCTTCTACCTCTTCACTCCACCATCCCCTGGGAGCATAGCTTATCCTCATGGACCAAAATGGTTGCCACAATAGCACCCATCACAACCTAGCTCCAAATATCAGAAAGAAAAAAAAGAGAGGAAGGGCAAATAGTTTCACTACCCCTCCTCCTCCTGCTTTTTAAAGAACTTTTTATTGTGGTAACAGATGGCTTCCCTTTTAAGGAAGCTTCCCAAAATATACCCTACATACTATTTCAGCTTATATCTGTTTAGCCAGAACTGTGTCACATGATGTTGCCTAGTTGCACAAGAATATGGGAAATGCAATCTTTTAGCTGGGTAGTAATGTGTTCAGATGGAAATTAAGGCTCGTCTTTACTGGGAATAAAATTATGAAAACTGGTTCATTTGGCAGAATTTGGGACCCAAATTGGAAATCCTAAATGTTGTTTTATACTTTCTGTCTTCACTAAAGAGAATTTTGGTAGAATGGATATTGGGAAGTAACTAGAAGTCTTTGGAACATCATATTATAAATCCCAGTTTAAATACCAGCATAATGTGGTAAAAAGAGTGCTGGCTGTGGCATTACACACATCTTGATTCAGTCCTGTTTTTCTCTAGATGGTTACGGTATGGACAGTGAAACTGATATAATCGAGCTTTTGAAGACCAGAGCCAGATATGAAACCTCTTTATGTCCTATACAAATCCTATCACAACACACAGTGGATTGCAAGTGTGCAGTAATTTTTTTCTGGAATTTAAATGAGTCAGTGGGTCTAGCAGGCACTTGGTATGAGAAAGTTAGAGCCCAGGGACCCAGGGAACCAAAAGTTTAGGGCTCAAGCCCTTAAAGAGAGTGAAAATGCTAAAGAAAAGCCTGTATCATTTGGTCCACACTAGAGGCAAGTTGATAGCTTGAGGCAGAAGAACAGGAGCCTGCAGATAAGCCCTGTATCCAGGGAAGAAATAGAGGGAGAAAGGGGGCCTATGGAGAAAGTAGACATGTTTTGTACTTTTAAAGGGTTTATAGGGAAACAGCTTGCAGAAGAGGCTCAGATAGGGACAGGGACTGGGTATCCAATCTTTAGGTATAGAGGTCAAGGCCAGTGACAAAGACTCAGCCCTGAGCTCTGGTGATAGAAGGTCCTGAGGAATACCAGGCAGGATGGGGTGGATAGCAAACAATTGAGGAACCAGAGTTTGGCCACATCCTTGAGAATCTGTGGTCAGTGATACATTAACCAGCCTTGGTCTCACAAAGTTTTAATTGGAGTCATTTCCCATGAATGTGGCCAAGAAAACCATAAAATGAAAGAAAAGGACAAAAATGAAGAAAAACCAAGAACCATTCAGTGGGAGCCCAGTAGATTCAAGAAGCAGAGCAGAATGAAAGCCCATGGGATTTTAACCCTTGATATACTGATGATATTCATATCAGTTATGTGATGAGTTGCACCTGGATTCTGGAGTCAGGATTGGCTTCTAATCCCAGCTCCACTACTTGATATCTATATCCTCTTGGGAAATCCTGTCATGTCTCTGATCCTCACTTTTGGAATATTTAAAAAAAAGAATATCTGTCTCCCAGGGTGGTTATGTGAATTAAATGAGATGAGAGATTTGAAAGATCTTTGCAAGTTGCAAAGCACAATGCTCATGTGAGCCAATGTTAGCATCTAACGCAGAGGAATTTCTTAACAGCATTCCTTTTTAATTCTGATGGTTCTGTGTCCGATCACTTTCTAAAGCTTGTCCTCATTCTAACCTGGCCAATTCAGATTTTTCTGTTTTTGATGACTTCTGCAGAGTCTATTCAGCTAGTGTAGTCAAATCATGGTGCCTTCTTTAACACTTTGCCCGTTGAACAACTTTTCTGCGAAAGGGGCTGTGAATGCAGGTCCGGAATGAAGCCTTTGAGACAAGAGCTAGAAATCCTCAGTATTATTCTACACTTTTTGTCTTAGAGAAAAAGAACTTTATGAGACTCTATCAAACGTGACTGTAAAATACAACAGAGCAGTTCTATACGTGTGATATTTACCGATAATAAACAGTGAGAACTCAGACACACCAATCCTGATCAAAAGTTAGGGTGCGGCCAACTTTCCAGTTCATCAGACTCGCCCAGAGCAACTAACAAAATGATGATGATGGACAACCCCCATCCCCCAAAAACAAGGAGTATCTACAACTGCAAGCAAAACAGTTCCTTCCACCTACCTGCCCCACCAGATCTAAACCCCCCCTCGATCTGAAGCAGCGCGGGCCTCACCATCACCAAATCCTCACGACTGAGGAGTGAACAAACATAAGGGGGGAATGCAACCACGGACCAACGTAGGCTGATGATTATTGCAGGAACAGGAGAACTGGTAACACTTATATAAAGATGGTGCCTATCAGAGGTTCTGAGGGGAGGGGGAAGGAAGACTAGGTGGGATATGGGGCACTTTTAGGGCATTGGAATTACTCTGCATGATGTTGCAATGATGGATACAGACCATTTTACATTTTGTCAAAACCCATAAAACTGTACACTGCAAAGTGTAAACCATAATGTAAACTATAGATGTTGGTTAGGAACAATGATTCAATATTTGTTCATCAATTGCAACAAGTGTACCACAGTGATGTAAGATGTTATAACAGGGGAAAGTGGGAGAGGGAGGAGGGGAGTCCCCAAAACTTTCCATGTAACTTTTCTGTAATCTAAATCTTCTTTAAAAATAAACTTTATTATATGAAAAAAAGTCAGGGGGGCCGGCTGTAGCCCAGTGGATAGAGCGCCGGTACACCACATGGGAGGCCCCGGGTTCGGTTCCCGGGGGCCTCTCCAAGCAAGACAGACCACCTTGAGGGGGCAAGCCACCATGGGCGGGGCAGAGCCGCCTTGGGCAAGGCAAGTCACCCATGAGCAGAACGGAGCTGCCCGCAAGCAGAGCAGAGTCACCCGCCAGCAGGGCAAGCCGCCCGCGAGTGGGCAAGGCCACCGCTCACCGGTGAGCTGACTTGGCGCGTCGCCGCAAAGGGGGGAGACAAAGCAGACACAGAAGAACGCAAAAATGAACACAGCAAGAACAAGGGGGAGGGGATATGTAAAAAAAAATTAGGTTTGGAATCAATAAACATGTTCTGAATTAGGGAACATGATAATGTGCTAATGACTTCAAAACATTAATTTGGTCATCAAAGTAGTAAAAAATTTAAAAAGCATAACAAAATTATAGATTATATATCTAAATTGAGTTAAAATTTGAATAATATAATATGTGTTCACATAATTGTGAAGTTCTTTCAACATTTTCCTTAAAAGTAGCATGGGTTTAAGGTATACCAAGTGCTCTATGATTTGTCTGATATTTGGCCTCTCTTGTACATCACTCAAATCTAGCTTAGAAAGAACAATGAGGGAAATATAATTTGCAGAATATATAGAATGGAAAGCTTTGAAATGGAGAGACTGTGTGTGTAAGGAAAATACCATAAGGGTTAGAAGATAGAAGGAATACTGGAGTTAAGTTTTAAGGTCAGGATCATTTCTTAGTTAGTTGAGTGACCTGGATTAAGTTATATACACTCAGGAGGCTTTAGTTTTCTCATCTTAAAAAATGGTATTCACAGTGCTATTGAGAAGAGTAAACATGATAGAATATGCAGGAGCATATGTAGCTCAGTGGTTGAGCACCTGCTTCCCATGTATGAGATCCTGTGTTCAAACCCTGGAACCTACTTAAAAAAAAAAAAAATGATAAGGCATACAAAGGGCAAACTGCTTCTCTTTGATTCTCTGCCCTGCTGTATTTTACCCATGTAAATTTCAGGCAAATTCTTCATATTTCTGTGCCTCAATTTCTTCTTCTCGAATATGATAAAAAATACGAAACCTATCCAATTAGAATGTTGTGAATATTAAATGTGTTAATTAACTATGAAAGTATATCAATACTTAGTGTCTGGTACACATTAAGAGCTAAATAAATGATAGATAACAATACTTATAACACAGCACCTGACACATAGTAGGGGTGCAATAAATTATAAAAATTATTATATTTTTTCATGAAAATTTGCCCTATTTTACTCATAACAAAAGGGGAAGATTAAACCCATTTCACAGAAGAAAAAAACTAAAGTTTAGCAGCTGGAATCCACTAGACTCCCACAAATACCTGGGACCATAATCTAGGCTCTTTAAGACTCTAAAATAAGGTATCACTTGATAGAAAGTATTCCAGAAGTTAGGCAGACCCTCTGGTTTCTCCAAGCACATGCTATTTCCATTACAACCTACTCATCCTAAATTTCAATCCCTAAATTGAAAAGGAAAGTCACTGCTATAAACTGACAGTTCAGAATTCATTCCACTTGTCTGAGTTCTTGAGTTTCATATATATGTATATGGAGGCTAAACATATTTTCTTGAATGTGATTTATGAGGACTTTCTGACAAGGTTCAAGAGAATCACTCATAATATACCTCTGGACTGCATGCCATAATATAAACATTGGGAGGAAAGTTTGGGAAAGCAATTCCCCACACAGTTTCACTATAGTTGAAATCACAGTATCTTGTACTTGAAGCATTGGCCCCAAAGATTCAGCTTGCCTTAGAATTTAAATTGACTAAAATTATTATAAATTTGTGGCTTATCTGGTTTACATTAAATATCCAAAGAGAAATGAATACATTTCTGGCGTCAGTGGAAGGGAGAAAAAGTGGTGTCAGGCTCCTAGCCCAGGGGAGTAGCTCTTCGCAAGGAAAGACTTAAATAGAATTACTTTCTTTCCTCTTCTGGGAGACAGAGATTGAAGTCAAATGGCTAGGTAGGGGACAAGAGTGAAATAAGGCTAATCTCAGCTTAAAAGACTGGCTGGCTTTCATGGCCTCTGTTTTAGACTACTCTGATTTAATAGTGTTCTACGTGGCCCACTACTATGAGGATTTCCTTCCAGATTACAGCTCTCTTGAGGCCACAGATATCAGTATATACCTATTGCCAACCAAGCTTTAATGTGTCTTTCAAGGATTCTGAATTAAGATGCTTTGAGTGGCAAGTAATAGTAAACCCAAGTCAAACTGGCTTAAGGCATAAAGAGGATTTATTGGCCCATATAACTTAAAAATCGAAAAGCAGCACTGCTTTCATGTTAGGCTTAATCCATTGGCTCAAAAGAAAATGTTGGGGCTCAGTTTCTCTCTCCATTTCTCAATACTTTTGCTTTCTCAGTGCTAGCTTTATTTTTTATTTGCTTTCCCTCTGGTATCTAGATGGCTGCCAAAAGCGCCCCAAATTTCAGGTTTCCTTGATCACAACCAGTAGTAAAAGAGAGTTTCATCCTGTAGTTCCCAATGAAGATAAAGAAGCTTTCCTTGACCAAAACTAATAGAAAAACATCCTTTTACTCCCACCAGCTAACATCCCTGAACCAAGCACTTTGAATATAACAATAGGATACACTGCTAGGCTTACTATAATCAGGACCCAGGCTCATTGAGCTGTATGGTATGGGTGGGGGACGAGCTAATCCCATAGAATCTTTAAGGGTGAGAAATGTGGAGGTTGGTGGATTGGATACTGAAGAAGAAACCAACAAGATTCTTCAAATTCTTGACCCAAACCATTTTTCCATCCTTGCTTTCCATTTCTGATTTTATTTTCCACCCATACTGAACCAAGGTCTAGTATGGCAAGCACACATTTATCTTCCAGCCTTTGATCCACTCTACTTCCCTCTTAAAATGCTCTTCTCTTTCCATGTTGTCTAAATTGCATCTATTCTTTAAGGCCCAATTCAAACAGACCTCCTCCATGAAGCTTTTCCAGATTATTCTCAGCTGGAGGTGTTCTCTCCACCACCTTATTTCTGGCAGCAATTTATTTGTCCCTGTTTTAGGAGACGGATAATTTCTAACTTTGTACAATTGTTCTGCGCATGTGTCCCTCCTCTATGCTGCACATTTTCTGAGAAAAGAACTGTACCTTCATTGTTATCGCTTGCCCTAATGTGCCAACTGCCTTCCTCAAATATTGTAGAGGACACAGCAAACCGGTTTTGGGTGTCATTGCTCTAGTGACCCCCGGTTTGGGTATTTCCAGTAATAGCCATAATCCCACTCCTGCCTCTTTGAGAAGGTTCAGGTGTTTAACATTCTTGGGATTTAATCTATTTTCATCTAGCAACTTGCTTATCTGGTAGCCAATTCTTCACTTTTCCTAACTAGTCAGTACAGTGAGCCTGTTAGTTGATAGCAGATAAACAATGAACCAGGGGCTTAGCAAGTATTTATTTTTTACTTTTCAAATTCATTCTTAATACAACAGTCTTGGGACATATCACAATGATTCATAGAACAAAATAAAACAAAATTCCTTCCTTTCTCACTCTTCTGTTTTCTCATAATACCACTCTATTTAGAAGCCATGTACCTGATAGAGAAAAAAAATGTGAATGTTTTCAGAAATGAATGCTTTATAAAAGAAGGGGCTGTCTGTAGTGTTGGAGCATGGGGAAAATAGGGGGAGGGGATATGAGAGAAAGCCTTGAACACCAGGCTAAGAATTAGGATCTTTATCTAATAGGTAACGTGCGGGCTTTGAAGGGCTTAAGCTACAAGTAACCTGATCACATTTTTGCTCACCTTGTTGAAAGTCAATTTTCTTACCAAGGGAGGCAGTATTATTTTCACTTTTAAATTCTGCCATTCTTATCTTTGACTATATAATTCACACACATCTCAAACTCAGCACATTTAAAATAAAACTATAGATTTTGTTCCCAAACTTGCTGCTACCCCTGTTTCTTCTTCATCTCTGAAATGGCTCCACCATACACCTTATTTCTCAACCAAAAAACCCAGGGGTTATTCATGATTATTTCCTGTCTTTCCCTCCATGCACCAATCCATAAACAAGCTCTGTGAATTCTATCTCCACACATGACATTGAAACTATCCATCCCCCTCTCACCTCTTGCCATTCCTAGTCCAGCAGCTAATGGATGGCTACAATAGCTCTCCAGTGGTGGTTTCCAGCTCTGCTCTTGTCCGTCTTTAATCCATTCTCCACACAAGACAACAATCTGGCCCCTGACTCCTTCAACCACTTCAATTCTTTCCTCTCTTTCCCTCTTGCCCCCAGCCCCTTAAACATGTATAGCGTTTTCCTACCTGAGTGCCTTTGTATATGCTATTCTCTTTGCTTGAAATGTTTTTTCTTCAATCCCCTCATAAGGCTGTACTTTTTCATATTGTAGACCTCAGCTAAAATATTATCTCCTTGGAATGGCCTTCCCTCGCCCTTGTAGCTAAACTGCTACCCCTGTTATTCTCTTTTTTATTTCTTGTTCACAGTATTTATCACACATTTTATGTGTGTGCATATTTGTCTTTACTTTTATTTTTTTCATGTTTATCCCATAAGAATATAAATCCCTGGGGTAAGGATTGTCTCAGTTTCATTTCGTATTTTTCCCAGCACCTAGCATGATCACTATCACACTGTCATGACTTGATTAAACACCTGTCAAATGAAAGAAGAAAGCCATATGTGATGGATTTTTGTACTTTCTACCCTTCTATTGTATTTTATAGGATGCTTATTGAGTATAAACTCCCCTTTTATATGAAACAGCAGGCAGTTTAAATTGCTTTACTAACTAAATGGCCAATGTCTTTTCTAAGGAATTCCTAAGAGTTTGTGGGATTCATGGTCCCTCACCACCAGGAAATATCTTTGGTGGAATTGATGAATGCACTTCAGGCATATCTTGAGAAATAAAAGGTCATAATCTGTGAAAAGTGACAATTTGTGCCCTTATATGGCAAACCAGACTTTGCCAAAGTAAGATTCTCAAGTCTGCAGAGACTTTGTGGTCTGCAATGTGCCACTGCGGATCATCCAGCGATACTAAATGGCATTTTCCAGGGAGGCGAGTGTATAAACGTTCAGCTCCTTTTCTAGGTTCTCTTCTTCTTAATCCTCTTCCCTCGCCAGGGTTTGCCAAGATCTGATCCTAAGCCCCTTTCACTTCTATTCTAATTCTATGCTTCATTTTCATGAGAGAAACCATCCTGTATTGTGCTTTCAAGCATCAACTTTCTATTGACAAATTTTAAATCCAAGGCCTGAATTCCAGGCTCACTTTCCAATCAGCTCTGTTTTCTCATCAGCCAGTCTCATTGTTTCCTAATACTGCTCTGTAGACTGGATTCAAATCTGAGCCTGACAAATCATTATCCTTCTCTCTAAACTTCATTTATACAATTTGTTACTTTCTTTCACCTTATCTTTTACTTTATTAATTCCTTATGTTGATATATAAAATGCAGAAGAGGAAAATGTCTCTCAGTCCCTCCTTGTGCAGTTGTAAAGACTGAGCACTGCACAACTCTACAGGTGGCCATTTATACTGCTGTCTATGTGAATGGAACTTCTTGGAGTTGTGTTTGGAAGAATTCCTGAATCTCTTCTACTTTTTCCATTTCTGAGCCAAATGCAAGCCTCTGTACATTGTGGGCACTCACAAATGCTGTTGACAGATCACTTTAGCCAACAGTGAGGACGTGAATGTATCAGGGAATGTCAAATCCACACCCTAAATCTTCTTTACTGATTTCCGTAAAACCCTTGACATGTTTCTCCCCTCATATAGGTTGCTCCATTCTGAAAAGAACATGTTTGCAATAAATGTTGTCAGTTTAACTTTTACTTACTTGTATAATCCTCCCATTGTGTGAGCATCAAGCTCAACAAAGAAATGTGAAGCTGAATAGCAGTTATTTCCTGATGGTTCTGCCCAGAGGTGGGTCACAGTGGTTACTCAATCAAAAAATTGGAACAGGGGCTCCCCATGCTGAGCACTTAGATAATATATTTACAATAGTGATTGGCACTGGGCTTTCAGCTAGAGTCCCTCAGCGAGGAAACTCAGAAACAAACTAAGCACACCATTGCTGAGTCCAGCACTTGGCAATTAGCAAGGGCCCTCCAGACAGAATGAATGAAGTTGAAGCTAACTTTTTCAGTGGTGGAAATATCTTTGGGTGATTGTCCCAAGTCCGGTGTGATTTAATAGAAGAGATCTGGCTGATAGACTAAATACATGGCAATGGGAAATTCCCATTATTTTTAAGGATTTTAGGACTCTTTACAATTTTCACTCAATTACTTAGATTACTGCCTTTTCATGATTGGGGTTTTATGAATCTATACTTACCACAAGCGTTTCAGGGGACCTAAGTAAAAATGGTATATGTCTGCTTTAGCACTTATGCTGGTTTTTGAAATAATTCATATTTGCACATAATTTATTGTCAATAAATAAATGTGAAATAAATGATTAAAAGAAGAAGTACAGGGCCCGGCTAGATAGCTCAGTGGATAAAGAGCTCGCTGGGAAACCACATGGGAGGCCCTGGGTTCGGTTCCCGGGGACCTCTCCTAGCGGGCAGACCGCCTTGAGAATGGCAAGCCGCCATGGGCGGGCCGGAGCCGCCGTGGGCAGGGCAAAAAGCTGCCACGGACAGGCAAAAGCCGCCACGGGCAG